>VDFB02331816.1:0-203546 GCA_007258455.2 Sequoia sempervirens | reverse complement strand
TTCCTAATTTCATCAAATTTGCTTTCATTCAAATTGTGTGACATACAAAAGGATGAGTAGTAAATAGACATTAGTGAGTGGGACCAAGGAAGAAGGTGGTAGGGTTGAGTTGACCAAATCATGGACATCAAGAATAATGGAAAATGAGATGAAATAAATAAAATATTTGACACTAGATTTTGGAGACAACTTAAGAAAATATGAAAGTTAAGATTCTCATTAATTATATTAGACATAAAATCAATAGTTATAGTATTCCTAAGGTGAATTAGAGGAAATCTATTTACTAAATGATTATCCATTTGTGGTGTTCCTATTTAGGGTTTGTAGAGTACTTTGATTTCTTTTTGTATTTTTGGGGCATTTGCATTAGAATGTAAAAAATTGAAACTCCCAACTAGAATCGATAATTGGTTGGAAACATATGAAATGAAACCCTCATATGATGATGTAAAATACCATGGGCATAAAAGCAATAAAGCAACCATGTAAATAATTAATTTCATGAATATATAGAAATATAAACCCTAGTTCAATGTTTATAATCAAATTTGGAATGATATCATCTATGACAATAGCAACTGAAGCATCAAAATGAACTCCCACAATTGATTTTATTATAAATGTCTATAGCAAGGAGATTAAAAATGTTGTTATGTCAAGAAGATATCAAATTTCAAACTCAAATGTCAAGAGAACCACTCACAAATCTTCATGCTAATGGTACCATTAATTGATCATGTTTTTTATTGGATAAGCAGGGAAGGGCCCTAATCCCATGGTTACAACAACAGACAAAAAAGAAACAGAGAGAGGTGGGAAACAACACCACCATCAAACCAAAAAATAGCAGCAGTATTAGCATGCAGGCCAACATTTAAAATAGTAACCATAGTCCAACCAGTACTAATCAAAATAGTAAGTTTTTACCAGCATACTTAGTTCTACGTAAACAATTAATTAAATCGATAGTGTCCCAAGTGGTATTCCACCATAACATAGAGAAAATAAAACAACAGTCTGAGATGTTTAAACAAAATGGAAAAAAACTCATCATTAACAACAGAGTAGCAGCAACAAGCCATTAACTAGATTTCTTCAATAGGTCCCCATACTCACCCATGAGGGCAATGTATTCTCTCCATTCAGGACCCTCTAGCTTGTCCAGCATCTTCAGGGTATCAGGTTTCCCCTGTTTCTTTAATTTCCTTGTAAATTTTTTTTCTCCGGAAGTAGCTCCCAACATCACCCTCCTCATCAATCTGTTAGTTACCTTCATGAGAGTAACTAACACCTTCTCCATATCTTTGAACTGTACCTATAGAAAATTTAGTCTACTTTTTTAAAGATTTGTTGCTTAAGTCCTCAGTTTTGTTCTTCGTACCCAAATCCCCAACATCCTGAACATTCTCAACCTCATTCTTATCCTTAGAAGGCTCAATTTTCTCATCCTCTTCCTCTTCCTTATCCTCCTCTGAACCATCTTCCCCCATCTCACAAGTAGAGTCCTCAAAGTCCATGTCCTTAGAGTTTTCTTCCTCTTAGGCTTCAAACCCTTCATATCCCAAGTCCTCTTCCTCACTCACAGTCATTTTTTGTTTTCCTTTTTATCCTTCGAGGTTGTTTTAGCTAGGTGTGTAGACCTTCTCCCCCACTACCTCCACTCCCTTGCCCTTGTAAAGTTTCCTCTACCTCCTCATTTTGATTCCCTTCCTCTGTGATATTAATTAAATCCCTAGGATTTATGTCTCTTTTAGGTTTCTTAGCCTTTGGCAGTTCTAGTAGCAAAGGCGAATGTTTCCTTTTCTCAGGTATGGCTCTAAGGAGCTCGATCTCAAAAATTATTTTTTCCTCACTCTTTTGTGACATCAGAGTTGATGGGTTTGACACATTGGCTACAAAAGAATTTCTTTTTGTAGGGATAAGCACTCGCCTAGCAGAAATTGTAGGAGGCTGGTGAGGGATAGGTTCCTCAGCCAAGATTTCAATAGCAACAAGGTTTTCCTCTTCTAGTTGTTCCTCATTATCTTCTTCAAAATGATTAGGGTTCTCATTTCTACCAACTAAGGGGTTTCCATGAGGATTCAAAGCCAAGGCATACTTATTTAGGGTAAGCATAAGACCTTGGTGGAGGGGAGGACTAGCGCCCTTCTCAATATTAAGCTACAGGTAGGACAACAAATAGAAAGAAAAATTGATTCTCTCGCCATGTTGAATATGCTTTAGCAGAGGGAAATGGTACTCATGTACTGACATATACCTACCCTCAAGAGTAAAGTATCTCATAACAAACAAGCTAACAAAATCAAAGGGAGGAGGGAGTTCCAATCTTGCATACCCATTCTGAAATCTCTTAAGATTCTCCCCTTCATGTAGGAATTTGTTGACAAACCTCTGATAGTTTGCCCCACTTTTCTTTGCAACTTTAAGCCCATTATTCTGCAGACCCATTGCTTCAAAAATGAATCTACTGGTAACCTCAAACTTCACTGCACCAATGGTGACGCTTCCCTTCCTCCAGGACTTGGTAAACTTATCCGTTAGGTTCTTGTTGACGACAATTTTACTCGTAGCAAATAGGGTGAACAAATTCTTCATAGACAAAACCGCAAAGAGCCTATCCTTCTTGAAAGATATGGAACAAACACAACCTAAGGGGAATTCTACATTATAGGGAAAAGATTGGCTTTCGTTCAATCCCAAGTCTCTGATAACCAAGTCATAGTTGCACTAGGGTCGCTCTTGGGTACTTATGTGATATTGTTGTTAATCTCAAAGGGACTATGGTTGTTCTTTGAATATTTTAGGTGTAAATTCCAAAGTGAAATAATAATTTCATACATCATGAAACCAAAAGATTTTCCATAACATTTCATGAACATAACAGATTCTTTGCTATCACTTAAGTAGATTTAGCATTAAACATTCAACAACTTTATGGAAAACAAAAGATCTTAAATGAAATTTCCTCCATTCATTTAAATTTTGGAACATTTTCAAATTTTTAAGCATATATTCTAAAACAAAACATAAAATATACTGGAAATTAAAATTTTCTCCTGGTTATTCTCCGTGGATGCCCCAAAGAATTAATCAAAATAGAGTAAACCACTTTATACTTCACCAGATTGCTTCACACCTACATAAAAAATGGTGCAAGATTTTAAAGAGAGGGTTTCGTTTATGGACACCAAGTAGGTTCTCTATGCACCCTTAAATGACACATCATACAGTCTTGTTTGATCGAACTAACAAAACCAACTACAAAAGATACTGAGATAGGTAGCTATCTAACAAGCTCTGATATTAATTAATGTCTACGTGCATACAAAGTTTTATGTCGGAATGGTTTAGAAAATAGGAAAAAAGAACAAAAATTCAAAGTTTATGCTCCTCCGACATCCACAAATTTTGAACTTCAAACAAAAATGAGGATCCTCTGGCCTTTTATAGAACACAAGGCTCAGACAGGATAAGACAAATACATGAGAGGGAATCCAAGGGACCAATCTCATCAAGGCACGTGGAATATAGTGACCAATAGGAGAATTGTAATTGAAGTCAATGAAATTCAACTCCAATCACTCATTGAAGCCCTTCGGTTCTACATTTTCATCTTTGTCAAGATTCCTTCTGAAATCGAACAAATCTGCTCAAACAAAATATAGGAACTTCCTGTAAAATTAGAGTGATCAGGTGGAAGTATTATTCCTATATTTCAGGTTCCTTCTCAATTTGAACAATCCAAGAATGGACCACCCCTAGAATGAGTACACTTATGCACTACATGCTTGAACTCTAGCATCCCAGTATTCTGGTATCTGGTACATCTTTGCAATGAACTCTGTTCCAACATGAGCTTGTAAAGTGTATTGTTGAACCTGGAAAGATCATCATATTTGTTCACAAATATAGTTTGTCTAACCTTCCATACCCAAACTTTGCATCATAATCTGCATCTCTGCAAATCACACATTCCATACATTAAATCCCTAAAAAAACCATTTATAGCATCTCATGTAAATAAAAACATTATTCAAATGTTAGTACAAAAATCTCATAATCAACATGCCTTCAAAAGCATATCATGAATCCTCATACATACATACATATACCGGATCACTAGGATCATTAGATAAATTTAGAATTTTAACATTTTACTTCACATTGCAACCCGGTACCTTGTATTCAACTTTACCCACTTACTTTCCCAGACCTCGGTTATACTAGAACTCCATTATATCGGAATGCTTCATACCGGAACACTTCATACTAGACTGGAGCCTTCTGCTTGAACTTATATTACCTTTTTCCTTTTGCATGTTTCCGGTACCCAATATCCGGTGCCAGAAACACTTGCCTTACAAAGTACTTTTGTTATCAAAGATTTATCTTTTCACTTCCGATGATCTTCCAATTTGCTAGCTCCTGCCAAAAGAGTTATATTTTTTCACTTGGGTCCCCAAGCCTTTTCAATCTTGGGGCGTGTTGTGACACCACACAACAACTTGCAACCAATAAAACCAATTTTAAACCAAACTAGAAATTAGATCACTAGTTGTAAATTAAAACTTATGCATGTTTTAAAACAATAACTTCTACCTTCACCTAGACTCTGGCATAAAGAAGTAAAACTCCATCGGAAACATCTGTGTGTGCTCTGATTAATTCCAATTTTTGGAACTTGGTAAAAAGAATCAATTCATTAACATTGAACTACATAATATAGTAATCCTCCAAAGCCAACCAAGGATAGAGCCTTGCTACCATTCAAGCGTCCATATCCCCAACAAGGTTATCTTTGTAATTCCCCCAAACATAGCTCTACTGTCGGCCAGGCGTCCATAGCCCCGGTAGAGTTATTTGGATAGCCTAAAGAGTTGATATCTTTTCTTTTCTTTTGATATAGCAATGATAGTTCATTTTTCACTTTTGATATTTCAATGATAGCTCATTTATCAACTTGCAAGTAATGAAGCACTCCTATTAGGTTGGGAATTATAGTGGTAGCCAAGGATACTTTTTTTATTTTTCCTTCAATGTAAATCCCTTCATCAATTCACTACTTCCCAAAAACTCATTTAACGATTCCTTGTAGGTGTGTGTGTTTCCAGCTAAATTTCACCAATTTATGCCAAATCCTAGCTAATTGCAGCCACTATATGATTAAAAAATATGCATAAATTAAAATTTAGCAATAGACAACTTAATCGCCAAATTTAAATCTAAATTTAGAAACATTAGTTACCACCCTTCCGATTAAATTTTATGGCAACTACTAAAACTTCTGCTAGCTATTTCAACTTGACGACGCTGCACTTCATTAATGGATCAGAAATTGTCATGATTACCTTGAAACACAATCACATTATTTTGCATTAAATTCGCACGCCTCATTCAACACGTATTATCTCTTCAACTTACTCAGGTGATGACATGTATTTCCTTGCCGGCTTCATTTCCCTTTGCATTCCACACACATAACACCTCCATAATTAATACGGCTCTTTTAAAAAATGTGAAATGACCACTATTAATTTTGAAATCTTCAACTTGCTTGATTTGCAGTCTCTGTACTACTAAAATTTGCAGCAACTTTCTACCAGATATGTGTAAAGAAATAATTTGATTTAACCTTTAACTCTGAAGATAATTATCTGACTACCACCTCACTTACGATTTCCAAAAAAAAAAAAAATCTCAAGGCAACTATGTACCACAATTTTCATACGACTCTCTATAAATTCATACATTTCTTCTCAAATTCTCCACACTTTTCTTTTTTCTCTTTTTTTTCTGCTTGTTTATGCAATTTTGTTTTGTGTCTTTGAATTTGATTCTTAACCATGGATACTCCAATTTGCTTAGGTTGTTCTTGCAAACAAAATGTTTTCTTAGGGAGCATCACATCTCAAAGGCTTGAAAAGGTATTCTTCATTAGGACTTCCAGTTTCACTATGCCAAACTTATGCTTAGTCCTTGGTGAAAGATATGTTGCATCCAGGCGCTACTTTCATTTTTATTTTGACATAGCTTCTCACTTTGTAGCGTCACTTCTGGACATTGGGCTACCTATTGAAGACGTTCGCAGTGCTGCCAACTTGATAGTGAAACTTGAATTCTTAGAGAATATGGATACCATTTTAGATGTTGCACATCCCACCATTGGGATTCCCTCCATGGATGATATTCCTTAGTTCCTGAAACATGAGGAAGTGGTTCCATTTCGGCCTTTTCTTACTGATCTCCATATCCAAGACTTTGAAGCTCACCGAGAACTCATCTACATAGGGTATTTAGCCCTAATGGAAGAGGCATCCCACATCAACTGAATGGATACTATCGTCTGCAACTTTGCTCACCATCTTTTGACTCTTTTTTTTATTTTTTTTAACAAGGATTTTGATATATGATGTATATACATGATACACACACACACACACATATATATATATCTCTTTTAGTACTTTTACAAAGTGTGTTTTACTGTGTATGGCTTTATTATTTCTCCTTCTCAGTTCCATTTTACAAATTTTTAAATTCACTCTCATGCGTAAGATAATTTAAGTAGAATTTGTTAATGCAAAGGCCAGACAAAAGAAAAGAACAAAAACGATGAAAGAAATCAAAGCAAGCAAAACCTACAAAAAGAAAACTAACCCTATCTACCCTAACTTTAAAATAGAAAAAGATTAATTCTAATAAACCAATTTACTTCAATTTCTACAGCTATTTCTTCTACAGTTTTGGTATGAATTACTGTAGGTTTGTCTTTAAATTCACTTATCAACATTTTCAGTATTCTACTGTAACAATCAATTATCTTAAATTTTCTACATTTAAACATTGTAAATTCAAAAGTGTACTTACCCATAATTTGGCTCAAATGTATGAAAATGATCTTATTAGAAATTAATTGCACACATTTTGTTTGATGTGACCATACTGTACCTTCCTCCAGCCCTAGTCCATTTCCATGAACGGCTGTGTTTATTTCTCTGCTTCCACCTCCTCTGAAAATCTTCATATCTCCAGCCCTGTTTTCACTTTGCATTTCGTTAGACCAAGATATATCACTATTTATATTGCTATCAGAGAGAGAAAAAGTAAAAACTTGATAATTTGTATCTTGTATAAAATTAGGAAAATGTATTTTTATAGTTTGTGAATTTCCAGCTTGAAGCACAATACACATGTTTCCTGCTCGATTTTCCTGCTTCTTCTCGTTATCTGTGTTTTCCACGTATACAAGAAATGTTGATTCATCAATGTTGTTTCCTTGTTTGTGATGAAATATCTATGAATCTCGATATTCTCACCTATTTTCCTGCAAAGCGTTAGAATTTTCTTTATAATAATTGCAATTTTCCAACTGTTTTGGTATATCGGTTGATTCTTTAATATTTCCAACTCCACTAGGGAAAAACATTTTTCTCGTTAACAATCCTTTTCTTTTAGTAGTTAAAACTTCCTCTGTTAACGAAATCGCTTTACTTATGGCCAAACTTACCCTAGTTAAAAAAAATTCACATTCAAGTTCACCGTGATCAGTTGTACCATGAATTCTACACTTGGTGACTCTTCCAAAAGTAAACAAACTCAAAGGATGCAACTTCTGATTAAAGATTTTCCAAATTTTTTCAACTTCCATAATGAAAACTAGCTTGCAATCAATTTCTCATTCACAAGCTCCTTACCAAACTCAGAACTAGTGTTTTGAAACACAATTCTCCAATTCTAGGGAATGATACCTAAAATATTAAATGGAGGCTCTCCTTCTATCGCAAGTTCCTGTTGATGACGATTTTACTCGCAGCAAACAAGGTGAATAAATTTTTCACAGAAAAAACCGCAAAGAACCTATCCTTCTTGAAAGATATAGAGCAAAGACAACCTAAGGGGGAATTTTGCATTACAGGGCAAAGATTGGCTTTCGTTCAATCCCAAGTCTTTGATAACCAGGTCATGGTTGCACTAGGGTCACTCTCGGGTACTAATGTGATATTGTTGTTAATCTCAAAGGGACTATGGTTGTTCTTTGAATATTTTAGGTGTAAATTCAAAATTGAAATAATAAGTTCAGACATCATGAGACCAAAATATTTTCCATAACATTTCATGAACATAACATATTTTTTGCTATCAGTTAAGTAGATTTAGTATTAAGCATTCAACAACTTTATGGAAAACAAAAGATCTTCAATGAAATTTCCTCCATTCATTTAAATTTTGGAACATTTTCAAATATTTAAGCATCTATTCTAAAAAAAACATAAAATATACTAGAAATTAAAAGTCTCTCTCGGTTATTCTCCATGGATGCCCCAAAGAATTAATCAAACAGCAAACCTCTTTATACTTCACCAAATTGCTTCCAGCTACATATAAAATGGTGCAAGCTTTTAAAGAGGGTTTCATTTTTGGACACCGTATGCACCCTTAACAGTAGTAGCATACAATCTTGTTCGGCCGAACTAACAAAACTAGCTACAAAAGATACTGAGATAGGTAGCTATTTAACAAGCTCTAATATTAATTAATGTCTACATGCATAAAAAAATTTACCCTGGAATGGTTCAAAAAATAGGAAAAAAGAACAAAACTTAAAAGTTTATTCTCCTCTAACATCCACAAATTTTGAACTTAAAACAAAAATGAGGATCCTCTGGCCTTTTATAGAACACAAGGCTCAGACAGGATAAGACAAATACATGAGAGGGAATCCAAGGGACCAATCTCATCAAGGCACGTGGAATATAGTGAACAATAGGAGAATTGTAATTGAAGTCAATGAAAGTAAACTCCAATCACTCATTGAAGCCCTTCAAGTTCTACTTTTTCATCTTTGTCAGGATTCCTTCTGAAATTGAACAAATCTGCTCAAACAAAATATACAAACTTCCCATAAAATCAGAGTGATCAAGTGGAAGTATTATTCCTATATTTCAGGTTCCTTCTTGATTTGAACAATCTAGGAATGAACCACCCCTAGAATGAGTACACTTTTGCACTACATGTTTGAACTCTAGCATCTCGATATTCTGGTATTTGGCACATCTTTGCAATGAATTCTATGTTGGCAACACAAGGGCAGACAACTGAGAGGGGGGGTGAATCAGTTGTCACAGAAATTTAACCTTAAAAAAATTATTCTTAACCTTATTCTCAGATCGGATAAATAAGCATAAATCATCACCACATCAGAAACACACATAACACCAAAAATTTTATGTGGAAACCCTGTTAGGGGAAAAACCACAGTGGAGGTCAGTCCACAAGATTATACCCTATTAAAAGTATAAGAGAATAAATGGGGAATACACATGCATTCAGGCACACTGCCTAGAGCACACTGCTCAATTACAACAAGGCTTACTACCCAAGGAAGACAGACTATCTTATAGAAAGATTCGGATTACATCCATAAGATTGAACTGAGAAAATAGCATCTGCTCATGCCTAATTACAGTTTCATTTAAGCACATAAAATCTACTCACTCTTCACACTTTACTTTTTCCTTTGAATGATTAGAACATTATTCGCACACAGGACTTGCGCACTTCACTTCACACATTCACTCATGCCTTCAAATGATAAAACAATCACTCATATATATCTACAACCAATAATAATATCATCTCCATGTCGGGTTCAATAAAATATAAAATGAATACAAACTGTCGGTCCAAAACATAAATAATTTTCAATGAAAATCAACCAAAGTAGGCCACAACATAGTTAAGACCCAAAACAACATCCTCGAACATGAAATAGCTTCAATAATTATTCCTCGAAGATCCACAACACGTTGTAATCACCCTGTCGATTAAGAACATGAAAAGCATGAACACACAAGAGAAAATCACCAATCGCAAGCACAACAATCAATGTGGACCCAAAAAAAAGATAGAGCATGATCTAGAAACATCCAAAAGCATCATGAATCACCAGAGAAGCATCTGTAATAATTGAGCTTACTAGAATCACATCATCCTCTTTCAGGAACACCAACTGAAGCAATAGAAAAATTGTCACAACACAGATACTCATAACTCGATCAAATCTTCATGCAGATCTCTGAAACTTAACATGGATAAACTAGATATTCTCGACAACAAACCCTTTAATCCACAACCTTTGATCATCAATATATTGAGCTAGCTTAGTATGTTGGCTAAACTAAACTTCACTTCACCACCGACAACCTGCAACTTACTTTATTACAATTTTCTCAATATCCTTGACATATATAGCCTCTAAGACATAATTGCCAATAGTGTTGACATCAATGGCAACCACATATCAGAAACATCCAACACTCTATACCAGCATGAGCTTGTAAAGTGTATTGTTGAACTTGGAAACATCATCAAATTTGTTCGCAAATATAGTTTTCCTGACCGTCCATACTCAAACTTTGCATCACAATCTGCATCCCCTGCAATCACACATTCCATACATTAAATCCCTAAAAAAAAACATTTATAGCATCTCATATAAATAAAACCATTATTCATATGTTAGTACAAAAATATTATAATCAACATGCCTTCAAAAGAATATCATGAATCCTCATACATACATACATATACTGGATCATCGGGATCATTAGATAAATTTAGAATTTTAACATTTTACTTCACATTGCAACCCAGTACCTTGTATTCAGCTTTACCCACTTACTTTCCTAGACCTCGGTTATACCAGAGCTCCATTATACCAGAATGCTTCATACCGGAACCCTTCATATCGGACCGGAGCCTTCCGCTTGAACTTATATTACCTTTTTCCTTTTGCATGTTTTCGGTATCCAATATCCGATGCCCAAAACACTTGCCTTACGAAGTACTTTTTTTATCAAAGATTTCTCTTTTCACTTCTGGTGATCTTCCAATTTTCTAGCTCCTACCATAAGAGTTATATTTTTTCACTTGGGTCCCCAAGCCTTTTCAGTCTTGGGGCGTGTTGTGAGACCACACAATAGTTCTCATTGTATCCTTTCAGGGATTGGAAGAACAAGACCATACCAACATTCTCCATAAATCCACATTTTGTTTCAGGGCTTGAAAATTTGGAGGCTCTATTCTCTTCCTTGGTCCTCCCATTTTGCTCCTCTGCAAATTCTTTTGCTATGACAGGCTTTTCTTCATAATCACCCACATCGTCTGCTTCTTTCCTGGAATACAACAAACACTCTTATGCCAAATTACACACAGAGCCAATATAGAGTGGTGAATCGAGAAGTTTCTTATTGAGAAATCCAGGTGCACATTTCCCAGAACGCAAGTCTCGTCATTTTTCTTACAAGAATTTAAATCCCTATTAAATTTCATACCTTTCCCCATTTTAGAGATACGAGGATTGTTGACACAAGGCATTTCGGCATGAATATAAATGACATCCCTTAGAAAATTCGTTAACTTCATGTGATTTTTGGTCACCTTCTTGAAAGGAGAATTATTAAGATTACCTCTTGTTGAGATCATCCGATACAAACCCATACTCCAAATGCCATCATTACACGAAAATCCAAAAGGTACCACTTGGTAATCATTATTTTTGCATAAAACCAACCTTTCATTTTCGCATATGATATTCATTTTCAAATTTTTCACTTAGAATTAAGTCTCTTAAATACTTCAGCATGTTGCCATTAGTCCATCGTGTCCATCCCCTACAACTCAGCGCCACATTGGTGGCACAGTCAGAAGCTTTATTTCCTTCTCTATACACATGTTGCACCCTACAGTTGTTAAAAAACTTCTTAATGACTTTGCATTTATCTATTATATTTTTTAATTCCCATGGTGGTGCAGCTTCTTCATTTAGAACATCCACAATTAGCTTAGAGTCCCCTTCTATTATGACATTTTTGTAACCCAGTTGCTTTAGAGAATTGAAACCCCCTAGAGTGGCCATAGCTTCGGCTTTATTGTTAGAGCAGACACTCATATTCACTCCACATCCCACAATACAGTCACCTTTATGGTTTCTTACCAGACCCCCTGCTCCAACTTGTCTCGGGTTGCCTTTTGAGCACCCATCGAAGTTACACTTTATCCAATTTTCCTGTGGAGGGCTCCATACAGTAGCCATTTTGTTAAGCATCTTTGACCAATTGAGTTTGGTTAGATCCTTCCTTATTCCCCAATTCTGTTTAATCCTCATTTCTTTGTAGTTAGGCCAGGTTTTGGAGAAGTTGTATCTTCCAGCCTCAATGTTTTCCTTAATTTTGGATTTTATAATCAGACTAACCTCCTAGCTACTTCTCTCCACTTCGCTGAATATTCTATTATTCCTTTCCTTCCATAAACCCTAGGTGACAAATGGAGGAGCTTGATTCTAGAGGTCAACAATTACATTATGTGAGAAGGGTCAATTTGACCAACTTTCAATAAAAAGCTTCATTGAATTAGGAAACACCCAATCTGAGGACAACAACAAGAAGAAGCAGGACCACACTTCCCTCGCAAATTGGCAGTGAAAGAAAATATGAATTATTGACTCCTCTTCCTGTTTACAAAGTGAACACCTATTAACCAATTGGAAACCCCTCCTAACTAGATTGTCAATAGTGAGAATTTTTCCATGAGCCACAGTCCACCAGAAACAGTTAATTTTGGGAACTAGGTTGTTTAACCACACTCTTTCCCAAAAATGGTTTGGAACAACAACTTGAGGCCTCACCAGTTCTTCATAGGTATTTTTGACCGAGAAACAACTAGAAGAGCTACCTTTCCAAATCCACTCATCTTCCCTTTCTCTTTCAAACCACTTAGCCTCCCCAATCAGATTATGCAGCCTTGTGAGGATTGGGTCCCAATTCACCTGTCTTTGGCCTCTCAGATTGTTCCTCCTTAGAAGAAAATTGAACTCCTTCCATTTAGGTTCCTCCATATCCCAGTTAATATACTCAAACACCTTTTTACCACAGATCCTATTTAGGATAAGTTTAAGAGGATTAAGTTCTACTAAGGAGGACAGAGTTGAATTCTCTATCTAAGGGTCCTTCCAAAAATCAGTATTATTTTCATTCCCAATTCGCTTTCTTACCCCCATCTTCAACACATTCCTCAATCTCACTACATGGTTCCATAAAGCTAAACCACTAGGTAGATTAGATAGTGAGAGAAAACAGCTAGAATTCTTGTTCCTCAAGTATTTTGCTTGGAAAAGTTTTACCCAGTCTTTAGAGCCTTCTAGAAGATTCCAACCAATTTTATTCATTAAGGATTTGTTTAGCATGGATATTCTTCTTAATCCCAAACCTCCTCTTCTTTTAGGCCTACACACTTTTTCCTAGCTAACTAGGGACAGTCTATTTTTTCTTCAATTCCTGACCATAAAAGAGATAGGTAGTAAATAGGGATATTCTGAAGGGAGGCTTTAAGGAGTTGAATTTTTCCCACTAAGCTAAGAAGTTTCTCCTTCCAACCAACAAGTTTGTTTTGGATCCTTTCTATCAGTTGATTCCTATAATTATTTTCCAGCTTCTTAGAGATCAAAGGAAGGCACAGATAGGCTCCAGGTAAATCAGCTTCCTGACACCCCAAGATTTTTATCACAATATCCTTAATCTGTTGGTCAGTATTGAAGAAGTAAATTTTGCTTTTTTCATAGTTTATGCACTGGCCAGAAACAACAGCATAGTCATTGAGAACCTGTTTCCAAAGACTAGCTCCCCCCACCGAGGCTTCCCCAAACATTAGAGTATCATCAACTATTGATGGGAATCAAGCATAAGAGATGAAGCAACTTTAACACCATTGAGATATTTTGAGTCCACCAATTTTTTAATGTTCCTTCCAACAACTTCAACAACAATAATAAAAAGGTAGGGAGAAAGGGGGTCACCTTGCCTAAGCCCTCAACCACAAGAGAAAAAACCTTGAGGGACACCATTGACAAAAACATAACACATTGGGGAGGTAACACAAGCAGAGATCATCTTTAGGAATCTTCCTTCTATCCCAAACTTCTTAAGAATAGCAAAAAGAAAAGGCCATGAAACCCTATCATAGGCCTTATAAATGTCAATTTTGAAGGCCATCCCAAGTTTTTTTAGAGTGATCCATTGAATGGATAATTTCATGGGTATAAATAACAACATCAAGAATGTTTCTACCTTGAACAAAACCTTTTTGGTTTGAGGAAATCATTTTACCAAGCACCGGTTTGAGTCTTAACACCAAAATTTTTGAGAAAATTTTATAGACCGTGTTGCAAACACTGGTAGGTCTATAATATTTCATGGCTAAGGAATCAATGGATTTCAGGATAAGAGCTATGAAAGTAGCATTCATTTGATTTTGTAGCCTGCCCGACCTAAAGAAATCCCTAGCAGCATTAAAAAGATCAGTTTTAACAATGTCCCAGTAGGTTTGGAAAAAGGCAGGAGGGAACCCATCAGGGCCAGGAGCTTTAAAAGCTCCAAATGAAAAAACTTCCTTTTTGACTTCCATTGATACAACATTAGTCATCATCTTTAAGTCTATATCAAAAATTACATTAGGGATCACTTCAAGAAAGTCAACATTTACCTTAAGGGATTTGTCATGAGCCATGTGGTAGGTAGAGAAGAAGTTAATTGCTTCCCAAGCAATATCTTTTCCATTGGTCACAATAGAGCCATCCTCTTTCTCAAGCGATCTGATTTTGTTTCTGCTTCTATGTTTTAGAGTGGATTGGTGAAAGAATTTAGTGTTCCTACCTCCTTCTGTTAGCCATTGGACCCTAGAATTTTATTTCCAGCAGATTTCCTCCTTTTTGTTTATCTTATACCATTGGGATCTGAGGTCTCTTTCCTTAGCACATATCTCTTCATCCACTTGGCCAGCCTCCATGATATCCTGAACCTCTTTTAAACTTTTTCCCATGTTGTTCTTTATTTCAAAGATGTTGTCAAAAGTCACCTTATTCCACCCTCACTTTTTGCTTTATTTTGCTTAGCTTTTCCACTAGGAAATACATAGGTGTGCCTATTATAGGTTCCTCCCACCAAGTTTTAACCAGAGCAGAAAAATCTGGGTAAGACTCCACATAGCTTTGAATCTAAAAGGGAAAGGTCCCCTATTATGATCCACATTTATTTTAAGCACCAAGGAATTATGATCATAACCGGACCTAGGAAGAGAAAAAAGAGAAAGGAATTAAGAAATATTTCAATTAGCAAAGATCAAAAATTGATCCAGTTTGACAAGAATTAGATGGTTTCCATTCCTTCTATTCGACCAAGTATACTTAGTTCCTTGGAGGGGGATATCAATAAGACTTCCTAAATTGAAGAACTCCACCAACTCCATCATACTATCAAAATAATCATCAAACCCTCCTCACTTTTCTAAAGGAAGGAGAGGAGAATTTTAGTCGCCTCCAAGCATCCAGTAGTCATCTTTCCTAACAAAAATAGCATCACTTAGTTGTTCCCAAAGTAGAACTTTGTCCCTACTCGAATTCAGAGCATAAATGTTTATAAGATTCTATAGACACTGAAATCTGGTTTAAGCCTACGACTTCAATATTCTTCATAATTCGTATTCTTCATGGTCATGATTAAATAATGTCAATTATTTAATTAATTCACTTTAACTTTAATTATTCTATTAATTAAATAATCTTAATTATTTAATTGATTGACATTTTCTATACTCTATCTGATTAATTAAATAAATGCTTTTTATTTAATTATGTTACTAATTAACCTTATCCTTCTTGTCAAATTAAATAAATTCTTATTTAATTTACTCTTTATCATACTTCAACTATAATTAAATAAATTATTTATTTATTTAATTATTCATTTAAATCCTTTGTTACTTAATTAAATAAATCTTATTTATTTAATTATTCTTCAAATATCAAATCTTGAATTAAATGAATTATTTAATTCATAAATCCTATTTTAACACATTCCTCTATATTTAGATAATTGTGCAAATTATCTAAGTATTCACTTTTACTCGACTCAAAGATCTATTTAAATTGCTCAGTTAACTCTTAATTTAATGTCTGAGTGGCTTTCCCAAGTAATCTCTTCGTCAAATAATTCAATCATTCAGGGTTAACTCAATTGTGTGTACATGCAGATTAATTAAATATTCCTATTTAATTAATTAAACCTTGTGCGTACATTTGAACAGAGAGTTGCTTTAATCCATCTTTATCTTTGTCATGCAAAGACTACTCTTATGTTTTTGAATACCAAACTCGAAGATTAAATCATTAATTTAATCTTTATTTCTATTTCTAATTTGTATCACTCATGTCGCTACTGACAGTTATCGAAATGCATGTATAATATTTCAATCTCAACCGTTTGTTGATCTTTCAATCCTGACTTGTCGTTCGAATAATCAATTTTCTATAAATTGATTTGTCCTTCATCATTCCAATCTCTCTCAAAATCTAATGACTTTTTAGAGAAACTATCTTGAATCTTCGATGTTTTGCTATATCACTATCATAGGCTATACTTGCATAAGAAGAAATCTGAGGGCAATTATACTACAACGGCAAAATGGAGAAGGGAAATCGAGATGATACATGGAATTACGTACATATTGGGTGAGATTGTTTATTTTATTTATGTTTTTTATTTCCTTTGTTCTCTGTTGCTTAGCTTAGATTGCATTAGAGCTTAGATCGCATTGAGTGTGCTTTTAACCTTTTCTTCTGAATTTTCTAGATGTTACATTTGGTGAACCCCACGTGAAGACACCATCTTCGCGTATCTGTAGACTTTTATTTGATTTTGTAGGTTTTGTACGAAACGACACATGAGTTTGACGAAACGCCGCAATTGACATTCAAAGATGCATTAGTTTGACAAAACGACGCAATTGACTTTGTTGACCACATCTGTGAACGGAAATGACGCATCTGAAAAGGAATCACACATCTGTCATTTTCTGAGCCGCAACTGACTAGTAAAATACCGCGACGCATTTGATAGAGAAAATGACACATCTGACTGGTATATTTTTAGGTTTTGGACTTTCAATTTACAGTTTCCTTTCATGTTTTTATTTTCACTAATCTTTTGTTTTCAGTGTGTGTCTTGAGGAGTTAACAAAGTTTTTGTAGATCGATAGTCAAAGACCAATATCAAATTACTAACGAATCCTTTTGAAAAATGCATGTCAAAGACCCTAGTTAAATTTTTGAAACAGATTGTTTGGTAGTGTAGCAAATTTTTCATTTGGATTAAAATTAAGTGTCTACTGTGTTTGGTGCGAAATCACGATTGTGTAATTACCCTCACAATTTGGTACATCGAAGTATCCTCTCCCCTTGCACATCCGTGTGATCCTAGGTGTAAGAGAAATGGTTACCAACTCTAGAACTTGGGCCTGTTCTGGTGGGAAAAAGTACTCACCCCAGGACGACTCAAACTGGTAGCACCCTGAACCTAAGGGACTTCCAGCCAGTATATAAAAGTGAATTCTTGGGGAAAGCCCAAGAATCACGCATATGGTTCCGATGAGATGGATTCAAAAGGGGACTCTCGCCACATGGATCATGCCCTACGAACGGAATTCCCTAATTAAACACCTTTGTTTGTAGTGTCCAAAATCCTTCTATTTACTAGTGCAGCAGGTCGGACCTGTGAAGCCGTCTCATATTCTTATAGTTCATGTGAGAGATGAAGGTATGCCATGGGATGTTCATGGGTACTCTAGCTTGGCTACCTCAAATGACGTTAATGAGTCATGGAGGGGAGACAGAGGGGTCAAGCTACTAATCATCCACCTTGAATAAGCATAGTTGGGGAAACCAAAGTGAGAACTCAATAAATACTGTCCTTCATAGCCTAGGATGTGCTTGTCTGTTGTCAAATTTAATGTTCTTTGAGTCCAAAATCAAACTGAAAACACTTCGTCTTATGATTTTCTTTGTTTTCCAGAACTTGATCATAGAAAACAGCATCAATTTTATATCTCAAATCATTGAAAATACAACAGAGTCGCAACTGTTCACCAGAAAGTCGCAATTGTTTTGTCGAGTCGCATCTGCCATATTAGCTCGCATTTTCTTTGTCAAAAACCACATCTGTCTTTGGAAACCGCACTTGTGATATTCTGTGACGCATCTGAAAAGGTGAGCCGCAACTGCAGTTTCAAACAACACATTTTCCACTGTCACAAAAATTTTACCAGTGCATAACTTTAAGAAAACTGCATCTATGACAGCTTGAGTCACAACTGTCATTACGAGTCACATCTATGAGAAACTTAACCGCATCTGCCAAGATTCAGAAACTGAACTTTACAAGAAACACGCAACTTTGAAACATAACCGTATTTGATCAATTTTGTGATGCATTTGCTAGATTATTAGAAAACTAGAATTCACGGTCACTGTCCAGTCAACACTGTCATACCAGTCTTTGATTTGTCTTACTTGTTCTTGGACAGAAACCTAAAATGATTTGCTCAATTTTGCATCCTTTAGGTATCATTTAGTCATTACTATAGTCGTTTTTATTTTGAGTTTTACTTTCATCTTTGAGTACATATTGCCTTTAGATTTAAACTTCTAGGAAGGTCAGTTTTACAAACTTTAGGATAGGTCCACCATCTACACTTTAGAAAAATCATAGCGTCAATGAAATCTATCTTTGAACCTAGTCCTATCATCTTATCCTTTGTCCTATAGAGAGTCTTCCTAGCTCATCAGTCTAGTTAGGAAACTCAACTTGTCTTTGATCCTCGTCCTACATTGGTTCCTTGACTTAACTAAATTGACGCTTTGGTTAGACTTTAGGTAGTTGGTACCCCCGTCTCGGGTTTACAGAATCGATTACCTTAGAAGTTTTCTTAGACTTTGCATCTTTAAATATTGTCATTTTAGACTAACGTGATCTTAGAACATTCCTTTTTTTTGCATTCAAAAAATTCCAAAAACATAGACTAGAGTCATACTGTTCATAGACATAGTTTTGCATTTCTTGCATATTGAGCTTATCTTACATGGTTGAAACTAGGTCTAAGAGAAGAGAAAGAGAAAAGATGTTGAACCCAAATGAATTCATCAATCCATTTTCCTCAATACCTCACAAGACTTTATTAGACAAATTCACCACTAGAAACACTCAAGGGCACATTACAACAGAAGACATAGAGGCTGTTGCACAAGACCCTGAGTTTGCCTCTTTTGTAGATGAGTACCTAGCAAACGATCATCAACGATACTTAGCCAAGTTGCTAGCTGAAGGCGCTACCTTACCTACAGGATTCGATATTAGCACCTTATAGGCTCAACTTACACAAGGGACAAATATAACAACTGCCAGTACCACTATACCTCAGGTAAGCACAACCATACCATTTGGCACACCTACACAGAGTACGACAATCCATACATCTTCGTTTGGTATGTCTGGCATGACATCGGGATTTAATTTCACTGTAGGGGCATCATCATCCACTCCCTTCGGTCCTCTTACTAGGAGTAAAAGATCCAAAACATCAGCTTCTACACCATATGTCAGTGTTACGAGTACCATACCACAGTCAACAGTCATACCCAATGTCAGTACCACGAGTACCATACCAAAGTTGATGGCCATACTTAGTGTTCAAGTCACTAGTACTATACCGCGGATTACACAAACAAGAGGCATTCCCTCATTCCAATATGGTAATCAAAATCCATTCTCCTAGATTGGAAATCAGAATCCATTCACACAGATTCTGAATCAAAATCCATTCTCCCAGATTCCAAGTCAACACCAATTTACACATATTCAAAATTAGAATCCCTTCTCCCAGAGTGGTACTCAGAATCCGTTCACACATATCCCAAGTCAAAACCAATTTATGTTGATTCTGAACCAAAACACGTTTACCAACATTCTGAATCCAAACCCACCTCAAATACCAATGTTCAATCGAAACCCATCATGAGACCTTGGATTTCAGAATACATACACAGATCCACATAATCCGCCCAACACATCATTAACCCAGGTTGACGTCTTACAAACACAAATGCATGCACTACAAACACAGATGGATAGCATTGCAGTGTCAACTAAGAAATCCTTTTCAACAAAGGACATATTCCCATTTCCCTTTGATAGATCATTGTACATGACACCTTTCCCTCATGGGTATGTCATACTGAATCTCCTTAAGTACAATGGCAAATGGAATCCAATAGAACATATAAGGGAATTTTCTACCATATGCATAGATGTCACTTATGACCCCACATATCTTATGAGACTATTTCCAAGAAGTCTTGTAGGGATTGCACTAGAGTGGTTTTCAGGTCTAGACTATGGCATCAGATCTTGGGGTGAACTGGCTGAGAAATTTGTTGAGAAATTCTCCTTCAACATAGACCACGAGATAAATATAGCAACCTTGTGTCACACAACACAAGACGAAGGTGAAACATTTATTGATTTCTTTCAAAGGTGGGGGACTATAGCCAGCCGGTGTCCTGTCGAGATGCCTGAAAAACAAAAAGTTACTATGTTCCAGGAAAACCTTCATGCAAAACTAAGGAGTAAGTTAAGGGTACATTGTTGTACATCTTTTTCGGAACTAGTAGAAAAAGGGGTTATAATAGAAAAGGATCTCATTGAAAAGGGAGAACTTAAGACATCTACATCCAATAGAAATTTGATAGTGCAAAACACCCCCAATGATAGAAACAGATTTTGGTCTTGAAACAAAAACGTCACCAATGATGGGGTAGTTGATGCTAAAACTGTACAAGCGGGACCAATCATCACATTACGAGGACCTAACACTTCTGCCAACACGCTTAATTTTGTCAATCAACCTCCCAACATTGTCCAAAATAATCAACGTCTGCAACAACAAAGGAGGTTTCAGAAACGTGAGTTCACTCCCTTAGGGGAACCCATTGAGTCTGTGTTCAAACAACTATTACAACATAATCTTATACAGCTTCAAGAGCCAAGACAATATGATCTAGGACAATTTAAACCAGTTTGGTGGGATGGCAATTCCTTTTGTGTTTATCATAGAACTAAGGGACATAACCTATAAAATTGTCGCCAACTGAAAAATATCATACAGGATCTTGTTGAAAGGAGAATAATTGAAGTTAGTGGACAGAAAAAAAAGTCATCAAACATTGATCATCAAGTCTTTTCTGATCCACTACATGACCATGGGAAAGGAAATGTTCCTAGTTCGAGTACTAAGACCAATATGTCAGCCAACTATGTGACTATCAAGCATGATTATAATGGTGGAAAAACCATTAATCATCTTCGTGTTGATGATGAGAATATCAATACCATTACTATCAATACAAATCCCAAGTGTGTGGTCAACACTCATCGTACTAAGATCACTATCCAAGGTCCTCCATCGCAGCAAACACCATAGCCTTCCAAGTCACAATATAACCTACTTGACCAGTTGGGGAAGACCCCAACCCAAATCTCAATCTTGGAACTGTTGCATATTTCTCCTAAGCATCGATCTATCTTAGATAAAGCTTTACAAAACACCACTATCCCAAATGATATCGATGTCAATCGTTTCCAGGAAATGGTAGGCTACTTGACCAATAATCATCATGCCATGTTTTCTGAACAAGACTACGCAACTGAAAAGACAAACCATAACGACCCTTTACATCTTGAAGTCCTTGTAGATGACACCAAAGTTAGATGAGTTTTGGTAGACGGAGGAGCAGGGTTAAATCTGTGCACATTAAAATTGATTAAGGCATTAGGTTTCTCAGAAGCATGTGTAGACACAACCAAAAGTATTGTCATTAAAGCTTATGATGATGAGGAACGAAAATAAAAGGGGGTGGTAACACTTCCTATCAGAATTGGTCCTACAGTAATGGAGACAAAGTTCCAGGGCTTGGATTTCAGCCTTCCTTACAACCTTATGCTAGGCAGACCATGGATTCATGCCACATGTGAAGGAAGTCCCTTCCACATATCATCAATGTCTCAAATTCCCTTACAATGGCACTGAAATAACTATAGATGGTGACCCAGATCCATTCCAATATTGCACCAATCCAGAAGAGATACCCCAATGCCAAATGCCAGTAAACCAAGAGGCTTCATCGTCCAATCCATCTCCCTATGTTGATCCATCTGCACTCACTCGAACATCTATTTCACCCTCAATTCCTACCATTCCTAGGGCTGAGATCCAAGACAAGGGTTGTGGAGAGTATTACATGGACATCTTATTGTGTTAGCCATCTGATTCCTCCGAAGTCATACAGTTTACCTACATCATATAGGAGAAAATCTATGGTCACTATACACATTCCTCCCACAACAACTTTCACTAAATGGGGAGAATTAAGCAAAGAGGTCATAAATACAGAAGATGTCACCTCTTGGATGTTTAGGGAAGATGATGAAGAACCTCTCTCACTTGCTCACATTCCTATAGATCTATATGGAAAGGGTTTCACAATCGTGCAGAGCAAGGGATATAATGGACAGAGTGGTTTAGGCTTAAATCAAGACGAGAGGATTGAACCAATCTTTGTTTCTCAGTGGCCAAAAGGCTTAGGGCTTTGGTTTCAACCAATTTAGATTGGCGTTCCTAGTACCACATCACCCTTAATTAAGGAAGTAAGTGCTTCAGAAGACATTAAGACATCTCACGAACCATCAGACCAATATCACTGTGACTCCCCCAACTCCAACAACTATGAGTGGGATTCCCTATCCTCTACCTCTTCCATGGACCTTGACAAGCTATTTGGAGAACTTGACTTAATGTTAAGATCCTCACCAAATCCATTGAATTCCTTTCCACCAAAGAATATGAAAAAAGAGGAATGGTTTAAACACTACTATTGGGAATAACTTGATCATACCTCTTGGAAACCTGATCCATTTGTTTTAGATAACCAAACCTTGGCATTAGGCCCACCTCTAAATCCACCTAGATCTAAACCTAAGAGCAAACAGGACTTAGTACAAGACTTTTGTGGCCATATGAACAACTCAATCCTTACCTTGACCCCATTAAATTTTTTTAACTCAAATGATGACATGCCCTTAGTTTATCCCCAACTCATTGATTGGGACCAACAAGACACGCTCGTCTTAGACATTTTTTAGAATGACGAAGCAATTGCTGAGTTCCTGGGATTACGAGAAGGCATACCTAGCAGTGATCACAAGGCTGGTTTTACCATTGACTTGGAAAACAAAGCATATTCTGGGGAATCTGTTCAACCCTCCAATCGTAAAAATGAGAAAAAGAATAAACAAGATAAAAAGGATGAGTCTCTAGGTCAAAACCGAAAGGTGACTCTAGACGATAAAAAAGTAAAAATTAAGGACGCATCTGAAGGCGAAAACCTCTCTGAGGTGCCTACAGATGGAGGTTTGAACATTCTCCCCGTTGCATAGGAAAATTCACCCATGCTTGTTGAAGAATCAGTAGAAGTCAATATAGGTACATAAGAGAATCCTCGACTAGTTTATTTTGCAGCGTCATTGACAATAGAAGAGCAGCCAGAATTCCACAACTTCTTTGCACAGAGACAGATATTTTTTTCCTGGTCATATGTAGACATGCCTAGGTTGGATCATGAACTTGTTCTACATCACTTACCCTTACAACCAGGTGTCAAACCAGTTAAATAGAAATTGAGGAAAATGCATCCACATATTGCTTTACTAGTCAAGGCAAAACTCAAGAAACTGTTAGACATTGGTTTCATTAGATCAATTGACTATACAGATTGGATTTCCAATCTTGTACCAGTCACTAAACCAACTGGGGGCATCCGCATCTACACTGATTTCAGAGATATCAACAAGGCTTGTCCTAAGGATGACTTCCCTTTGCCTAACATAGACATGATAGTAGACATGACAGTAGGATATGAGATGTTGTCCCTTATGGATGGATTTTTAGGATGTAATCAGATCAGAATTGCAATTGAAGACTAACCTAAGACAGCTTTCACTTGTCCTTGGGGAACGTATTGTTGGAATGTTATGCCCTTTGGACTCAAAAATTCTAGAGCAACCTATCAATGTGCCATGACCACCATTTTTCATGATCTAGTACACACTCTTATGGAGGATTATGTCGATGACCTTATTGTTAAATCCAAGATAAGGGCAAAACATTTACAGGTTTTAGACAAGATATTTCAAAGACTGGAGAAGTATAAAGTGAGACTCAATCCCAAGAAATGTGTGTTCGACGTGAAGTTAGGAAAGCTTTTAGGCTATATCATCTCCAGACGAGGCATTGGAGTGGATCCGGCGAAGGTAAAAGCAATCATAGAAATGCCTCCACCAACTAATCTCAATCAACTAAGGACATTACAAGGAAGACTGCAATCCATCAGAAGATTTATAATGCAGTTAGCAGATAAGACACATCATTTTCAACATCTACTTAAGAAAGGGGTACCCTTTGCATGGACAGTTAGGTGCGGAGAGGCTTTTCAACTGATTAAAGAATATCTACTCACACCACTAGTCTTAATGCCACCTGTTGAAGGATGACCATTGATTCTTTATATTACAGCAACCCATTCATCACTCAGAGCATTGCTTGCACATAATGACAATGAAGGTCATGAAAGGGCAGTATATTATATCAGTCGGACTTTGGTAGGTTATATTCTCAACTATAGTACCATTGAACGTGCATGTCTTGCAGTAGTATTTGCTACTAAAAAACTATGGCACTATATGCTAAACCATCAAACAATGTTGATTGCTAAAATAGATCCTTTGAAATATCTTCTCAGCAAGGCATCATTAATAGGGCGACTGGCCAAATGGGTTATGATACTTAGTGAGTATGATATCCAGTATGTGGAGAGAAAGGCTATTAAAGGACAAGTCATTGCTGATCAATTAGTTGACGCACCAATACAAGAAGATCATCCATTAGTTGCAGACTTTCCTAATGAATTTATATTCACCATAGACACAAACATAATATGGAAACTGTACTTTGATGGCTCACATACGAATCATGGCTCAAGGGCTGGTATACTGTTTATCACACCGCAGGGTGATTCCATCCCTAAGTCATTCAGGATTTCATTCCCATGTACTAACAACATAGCAAAGTATGAAGCTCTAGTGACAGGGTTACGCATGGCAGTCAAGTGGAAAATTAAGAACCTACAGGTATATGGTGATTCTCAACTAGTAATCAGACAGGTAAATGATGATTATGAGACTAAGGATGAGAAGCTTGCTCCATACAAATGCATGGCTAATAGCTTTAAGGAGTACTTTGACAAGGTCAAATTTCATCAGATATCGCGTGTTCTAAATAGGGCAGCAGATGCTATGGCTACTATTGCATCACTTCTAGACATTCCTAGCAACGTGCCTAAGTTTGATTTCTTGGTAGAACAACTTTTGGTCCCAGCCTACGATATCCCAAATTTTGAGATGGTATGTGAGATTGTTGGTCTTGATTCCCCGTGGTACAAATAAATCTATGACTACCTTCATGTCGAAGTCATACCCACTGGCTTGTCAAAAAACCAACGTAGGACATTCCTCCGCAAGTTAGCCAAATACACCATCATCAGAGACACCCTATATAGACGCGCCTTAGATAATACCCTCCCGATATGTCTTGATTCTAATGAAGCAGAAGCAACCTTGCATGGGGTGCATGAGGGTATATGCGGTTCCCATTCTAGCAGTCCTACCTTAGCCAAAAAGATTATGAGACTGGGTTATTATTGGCCTACTATGGAAAAGGACTCATATTTCTTTGTAAAGAAATGTTTCCAATTCCAAGTTCATGGAGACTTGATACATGCACCAGCACAAGAGCTCTATCCTATAATGTCACCATGGCCCTTCGCCCAATGGGGACTCGACCTCATTGGTAAGATCCATCCCACATCATCCAATGGTCGCAAATTCATCATCACTACCACTGAGTACTTTATGAAGTGGATTGAGGCTATTCCAATGACATACATTATCGGCACACAGATCTCTAAGTTTATTCTAAACTATATCATCTGTCGGTATGGTGTCCCTCAGTCCATAATCACGGATAATGGTCGCCCATTTAAGAATCAAGAAGTTCACCATCTTTGTGATGAATTTCATATTCAACATCACTTTTCCACTCCATACTACCCACAAGGTAATGGCCAAGCAGAGGCATCTAACAAAACTTTCATTAGAATCCTCAAGAAGACTGTCAATGATGTTGGTCGTGATTGGCATTTACAGCTTAACCCCGCCTTATGGGCCTATCGCACAAGTATCCATACTCCCACTGGCGCCACTCCCTATTCACTAGTATTTGGTTTTGAATCCATTCTTCCCATTGAGGTCGAGATTCCTTCCCTAAGGGTATCCTTGAAAGGGCACAGTGATGATGAAGAGTACCAGGTATCGAGACTCCATGAGCTAGAATTCCTAGATGAGCGAAGACAGAAGGCACTAGACCATCTCCAAGCATATCATAATGGCCTTCGTTGTAGCTATAATAGGAAGGTCTTGAACAAAAACTTTGACATTGGTGACCTAGTTTTAATGGAGAACCCAAAGAATCAAGCAGATAGAGAAAAACCAGGAAATTTTGAACCTAACTGGTTAGGACCGTATATTGTTACAGAAGCCTTTGGATCAGGAGCGTATCAACTCTCTACTCCTTAAGGGGAACCATTTTCCTTGCCAATCAATAGTCTTCATCTGAAGAAGTCCTACGCATAGCTTCTGAGGGCCTTGTCTTAATTAGCAAAAATACAAAACAAATCAAAACTCAAAAAAATCGTTACCAAGGTGAAAACCTGGCAAACAGGCATCTTGGTAACACCAAAAAATTAGAAAATCCAGAAAATAGTAAAGACAAATAATTCGTCCAATAGTGAAAACCACCTTGGTGGTGCTTTGGATAGGTACCATGGTGAAAACCTGGCAAACAGGCGCCATGTGTAGTTAACTCTGCTACTTTGTCTACTATTATTCTAATCTAGCATACCCTGTACATAGTCCACTTCCTTGTACATATCGCTTATCCTTGTACATAGTCCACTTCCCTATACATATCACTTATTTTTCTTATCCATCACTTGTACATACCATTTGTAATAAGTGGTAGTCTTTCCCATAACCTGGTACAATTGTCATCGAGTGCATTTCATATCCCCCATTTTATCCTATTCATAATCAATTGGTCTTATACTCAACTAGGGGCAAACATTTGATGTGTGTCATATTGGTTCTTACATTGGATTTTTTGAAGACGTAAAACCATAGAAAAATCCAAAGAACATCACAAAATGACCTGAGAAAAACACAAAAACATCATAAAACTTCAAAATGACAAAAAATCCAAAACATGTCGAAAATCCAAAAATAGAGTCAAAGTTAGTCGCACTTGTCAGTCTTTGTCATTTGTCGAACTACGTTGCCTCTACGACTAGACGTAGGCAAGGCCATCTGCCGATGTGCCCCTAAGGCATTAGGTCAGTCTGTTTAGGTTTGTCGGTATAAAATCATGACTCAATCCATATGTCTATATGACAAGGTCATTTTTCATGTCGAACTACGAGGTCTCTGCATATATAACGTAGGCAAGGCCATCAAGCAGTGAGCCCCCGAGGCCGCACTAAGTCAGTCCATTAGGGTTTGTCACATTCACTATCACACGCATCTTTTATTTGTAGTCGGTCTTGTCAGTTGGAGTCACGTCGAATTGTGTTTCCTCTGCGACTGGACGTAGGCAAGGCCATCAATCGATGAGCCCCCAAGGCCGCACTAGGTCAGTCCTTTAGGTTTTTTCATCACGCACAGTCAATTGTCTACACATCGTATCATGTCACGCATCAATCTGGTGAATAACTCAGCAATGTCTCTAAGTCAAATCAAACAAATTTCCAAAGCAACAATCAAAACAGATCAACTAATGTCTGCTACAAAATGTGTCCTTCCTGGAAACAGACATCATCAAAACAATCAACCTGTGTCTTATTTAGGATGAGTCCTTCCTGAATACTGATGTCAGAAAAACAATTTGTCTTATACAGGATGAGTCCTTCCTAAATAATCGACATTGTCAAACAATCAAACATAGCCTTACACAGGTTATCACATCAACGGCATCTAACTTAACGTCTTATACGATACATGTATTTCTGAAACCAGGCTCTGTCATGCCTTATACAGATAGTCATAACATTGAAACCAAACTCAAAGTCTTATCCGGTATGTGTATCTCTTGAAATTAGGCTCTATCAATCAATATTTTTAGCAATCAAAACGAATCCAACAAATAGATCAAGTTTTGGAAAATATTTTAATGGATTTTTGACTTTCTGACTTATTTATCTTATCTTTTCACTTGACTTTATGATGGGAATTATGTTACTAGCTTTCTCAAGGATTTCCCATGAAGGATTTAGAGAAGCAATGATGTATCAGAATTCTATTTTCTTTGACTATTGTTTGTCAATTGTCTTTTAAATTTGATTTTGAGTCATGTTACTAATTTCCTCAAGTATGTCCCATGAAATATTTAGAGGAGCGATGACGTCTCATGACCCATCTTTTATTTTGTTTGTTGTTTGTGGTTTTTCTTGACAAAAGGACTGGGGCAATTGTGCCCTTAGTATGAGTTATGACAATCCTTGTTTGGGACTGTCTGTTGTTAGCAAGTGGATGACTTTGCACACCTTGATCTATGTCATATCATGGTGTTTTTCTCCATTTGTATTAGTCCCACCTAATGATGATAAAGTGCAACACCTTTTGTGATATAGCGAACCATCAAAGATTACTAATACTAACATCCATCTCATTTATTTTATTATTTTCTTCTTTTCTACATTATCACCACCCTTATCTATTTTCCTCTATCATTTTTGTCCTTCATCTTCTAGTTCTCTCATCGATTTCGAGAGCACACTCATGTTCTTTGAACCCACTTGTCCTCTTGAGGGGGCATACCACTACCTCCTCATCATCCTTCCTCATCCTAATTTTTTTGGGGCATATCTTTCACCTGTTTTACACCAGGGCATTACTGGGGCATATTTTAATCGATTTTCTTTGACACAATGCCAAAATGACATTGCATCAAAGAGGGGCAAATGTAGACACCGAAATCTGGTTTAAGCCTGCGACTTCAATATTCTTCATGGTCATGATTAAATAATGTCAATTATTTAATTAATTCACTTTAACTTTAATTCTTCTATTAATTAAATAATCTTAATTATTTAATTGATTGACATTTTCTATATTCTATCTAATTAATTAAATAAACATTTTTTATTTAATTATGTTACTAATTAACCTTATCCTTCTTGTCAAATTAAATAAATTCTTATTTAATTTACTCTTTATCATACTTCAACTATAATTAAATAAATTCTTTATTTATTTAATTATTCATTTAAATCCCTTCGTTACTTAATTAAATAAATCTTATTTATTTAATTATTCTTCAAATATCAAATCTTGAATTAAATGAATTATTTAATTCATAAATCCTATTTTAACACATTCCTCTATATTTAGATAATTGTGCAAATTATCTAAGTATTCACTTTTACTCGACTCAAAGATCTATTTAAATCACTCAGTTAACTCTTGATTTAATGTTTGAGTGGCTTTCCCAAGTAATCTCTTCGTCAAATCATTCAATCGTCCAGTGCTAACTCAATTGCGTGTACATGCTGATTAATTAAATATTCCTATTTAATTAATTAAACCTTGTGTGTGCATTCGAACAGAGAGTTGCTTTAATCCATCTTTATCTTTGTCATGCAAAAACTATTCTTCTATTTTTTAATACCAAACTTGAAGATTAAATCATTTATTTAATCTTTATTTCTATTTCTAATTTGTATCACCCATGTCGCTACTGACAGTTATCGGAATGCATGTCTAATCTTTCAATCTCAACCGTCCGTTGATCTTTCAATCCTGACTTGTCGTTCGAATAATCAATTTTCTATAAATTCATTTGTCCTTCATCATTCCAATCTCTCTCGAAATCTTATGAATTTTTAGAGAAACTATTTTGAATCTTCGATGTTTTAGTAAATCACTATCATAGGCTATACTTGCATAAGAAGAAATCTGAGGGCAATTATACTACAACAACAAAATGGAGAAGGGAAATCGAGATGATACATGGAATTACGTACATATTGGGTGAGATTGTTCAGTTTATTTACGTTTTGGATTTCCTTTGTTCTCTGTTGCTTAGCTTAGATTGCATTAGAGCTTAGATCACATTGAGTGTGTGTTTTTAACCTTTTCTTTTGCATTTTCTACACGTTACAGATTCCATTTCTCCTGAGAAGCAATGTCTTCAAGGGTAATCAAAAGACTGTTCTTACAAACTAAACAAAAAAGTGTCTTTCAGTTTAGAAGGATTCCAAAGGGTAGCAATACCTCCTAAAGCTCCTTCTACCTCACTAACAAAGTAATTATCTCTTGGCCAGATACTCAAAATAGCATTTATCAAAAGTCTCTTTCTTCATCTTCATTTCCTGTAAAAGGAGAACATCCACTTTATTGTCAAGAATATAAGATTTCACCAAAAACTGTTTATACGGGCTATTAAGGCCCCTTATGTTCTAGGAGAGCTACTTCATTGATAAAACTGAATTCGACCCCACCTCCACCCCAAAGCAGCATTTCAGGCTACTTCTTCTTGGGCTTCAATCATGTGATCGAGTCCAAGGTTCTCTATTTTCTGGCTGCCACATCCCTCACAGTATCTTTAGTTCGAGAGTCCTTTTGGGAGGGTCTTCCCACCTTATTACCCCCTCCCACATCTGGTTTCTTTTTATTTTTGGCTTTAGTTGAAGCTTGGGACCATCCCTCTTCATCCTCCTTATCACTAGACCCTTGAGGGAAGCGAAGAAGAGCCAATGAGTCACTCAGGTTTCTTGCTCCAATTTGAGATGAGTTCATGTCCTCCAGAGATAGGACTATATCAACTAGAACATACTCACCTTCTTCAGGGTCTTCACCAGCACCATAAGTCTGCTCCTTCACCCTCAAGGATAGCACATTTTTCTCTGTCAAGGGATCCCCAACTTGAACCTTCTCCATATTTACATTTTCCCCTTCTATATCCTCCATTACAGGAAAGCCCGGAGTTGGAAGGGAAGAAGTAGGGGCAGCCACTTCAAGGTTCAGGAAAACCGAGTCGTTTACTTCAACAAGAGGATTAGAAATAGACTTCATATCCAAATCTAGATTATCCTTCAGGAGGAGGACAGACACCTCCTAAGCTGAAATAGGAGTAGGTTGCACACTAGAAGCCATTTCATTGGCCGAGTGGTCCTCTTCTAATATTTTTTCCTTAGCCTTTGAGTCGTCACTAGATTTATTCCCACAAGATTCTATTAGATGACCAAACTTCTTACACTACTAGCAAAAGAGGTGAGCATTTTCGTACTCAAGGGGTTGAGTCCAGTTACTGAACTTAGACTTTAGTAGGATTGAGGGAGGGAGGACAGTATTCACTGCCACATTTACACAAATTCAGGCATACACCAGTCTCGATCGTTCCTAAGTTATCTTATCTATCGCCAAAAGACTCCCAAAGGAGTTGGCGATGACCTTTAAGATTCCCTTCTCCCAAAATTCTAGTGGGAGGCCCGAAAGGCGAACCTAGGTTGGAGTCGAGGCCCCCAAGTCAGCTGACATGTCAAAACCTAGTTTCCATTTTCAGAGGGAGAGAAATTTTTTAAAACCCAAGTCAAAAGCCCAAGGACCACTAGCTAAAACCTTCAGCATGTCTCCGTAAACCACAAATGAAAAAACAAAAATACCTCTAGGCATAGCATTCATGGTGATGCTGCCTTTCAGATTCCAAGTGGAAGCAGCCCACTGACAAACCAGTTCAATATTTGGCCTGTACGCCAAAAACTTTCCTACAAGTGCCATTTTGAGGTTATCCATCGCCTTCAACATCAAAACCTCAGGGACATCTACTTCCCAGCCAGTCACCAAGCAAGAATCATATTCCAAGAGTCTTTTACTCGAAGTTGGCAAGTCAAACCCCACCAGTTTGTCCACCTAGGAAGTTAGTGCTTCCTCTTAGAAGAAAGAGTTAAGCCCAAAAGATGGTGAAATGGGCGACTTCCCAGAGATTCCCTCTATCTTTTCCCCAGGGGAAAGGACTAAAGTACGAGGAGGGGATGTCATATTGGGAACAGCCAGGTTGGTCGTTGCTACCACAAGCATAGTGCCATAATTGATCATGTTAGTTTAGATCTATATGGCAATAAATGTTGGTATGACCATTGGATAATGAATTTTATGACTACGACAAATGTGAGAAAATGAATCAGAAGCTGAGAAAATGTTCAAACTAAAGTCCAAAAATGATGTCAAGACCTCCCAACCACTATAACCACAAAATGATGCCTCAAAGCTATAGATTGCACCTAATGAGGACTAGACAATTACAAACTATAGTTGGGATAATTGATATTCTACCCTACATGACTGATTTGCTCCTTCCACTAATGGCACTTAATGCTTAGATCAAAGGTTTAAGACCAAATCTGGTTGCCCAAACCCTCAATAGTATGGAAGTAGATGGAACTCCAAACAATCCTCCACTATTTACTTGTAGACGTACTTGCTAAAATATGAAATCGGAGCAAGGATGTTTAATTGGCATTTTTTTAAAAACCTATGTAAAATTGAAAAATTAGGTAAGGTTCATCCTAACCTTTGTGAGAACCTTCAAGGGTTTTCATCCTTGCTAACTTGGAATGATGAACCTCAAAAAATGCACTAGAGCATATGAAAATCAAGCATCCAAAATGAATTTTCAAACTTGCATTTATACCCTCCTTATATGGGACACATGGGCCCTATTCCTAGGAAAAAAAATTATTTGCTTGTTTGTTTATTATAATTTTGTTTTATTTTATTTTATTTATTTTTAAGAAACACTTTTGTTAAACAATGATAATGTCAATGTTGGTTAAAGAAAGGGACATGACAATCCTCCCTTCCTCAAATTGTTTGTCCTCAAGCAATTTCAGATTTGGATGATTGAAAATCTCCACTCCTTCCCATGTGGCATCATGGAGTGGAAGATTATTCCATTTCACCAAGTGCTTTGGAATGACCTTGATTCTTAGTTTTTTCTCTCATGTCGATTTAGACTTGGACTCCAAGATCAATTTTCCTCCATCATCAATTTGTGGCAGCTCTAAGGAAGGTGTGACTTGGTGTCCAAGAACCCTCTTAAGGCATGGCATATGAAAATATTTTGAGTTCTATTTTTTTGCCAAAGCTCCAAGTCATATACAACCTCACCTATCCTCTTTATTATCTTGTAAGGTCCACAAAATCATGGTTTAAGATTTTTCGCACCACTCCCTTAGAGGGAAGATTGCTTATAGGGTTTTAACCTCAAAAAAACCATGTCTCCTACTTCAAAAGTTCTCTCCAAACAATGGAAATCAACAAACATCTTTTGTTGATTTTGAGCCTACTATAGGTTCTCCTTGACTGTATTCAAAAATATCTAGACTTTATTGTACCAAATATCTAGCTCTAGGAGCTCTATTATCTAAAATAATCAAATCCACAAATGATAATGCATCATAACCATATAGTTCCTTAAAAGGAGTCATACCTATAGACATATGATGAGTGGAGTTGTAGCAATACTCCCCAAGGTGGAGCCACTTAATCCATGTTGTTTGTTATCTTGTAACATAATTCCTCAAATACTGTTCAATCAATTTGTTCACATTCTTCATTTTTCCATCAGTTTGGGGGTGATAACTAGTGCTTGGAGTAAACTTCATACTTGTAAATTGATTTTTTTCTTACAAAAACAAACTAATGAACTTGTTTTCCATGTCACTCAAAATATTCCTTGGCAAACCATGTAGTTTAAAGACCTCTCTGAAGAAAAAATAGTCGCCTATGAAACTTTGTATTCTAAATATATAGCATAAAAATGGGCATACGTAGTGAGTCTATCCACTAGCACAAAGATACAATCATTATCCTGCACTTTCAAAATACCTGTGATAAAATCCATACAAATTTATTTCTCATTTCTAATTTAGAATGTGTAAAGTCTACAACAAAACAAATGGAATCACATGTTCTAATTTGGTATGTTGACAAGTCAACCACTTCTAACATACCTCAAAACATCACCCTTGAGTCCCTTCCATGCAAAATGCTTGCTTACCTACTTGTATGTCTTATAATACCCTAAGTGACTAGCTAATGGTGTGTCATGACATTCCCTCAAGATTTTCTCTTTCATCTTCAATTCTACAACAAAATACACTTGCTCCTTATAGAGGATGAGCTCAACAACCTTGTACCTCTCATCCAAAATATCAATAGAAAATATTTTATTGGCATACTCAGCTATTATAAAAACCCTTCAATAAATAGATATATTAGTCATGAAGCATAAATAGGGTTTCCTAGATAATACATCAACTACAATATTATCCTTCCACTTAACATATTCGATATCAAAATCATAAGCTTATAACTTACCCAATTTTGTTATCTATCATTCAAATCCTTTTGATTAAGAAAGAACTTCAAGCTATTGTGATCTGTTTTTACTAGAAATGCATGATGGTTAATGTTAATGGTGTTTTCTGCACAGCAACAACTCAGACAGAATATGATATCTTATCTCACTTGAAAGGTAAATCTCTATCAGCAAGCCTCAAGAGATAACCCCAAGGTCTCTAATGTCAGATCTTGACAATGCATAAACAACTCAGTGATACATGTGAAAATGTTGGTAATCACAATGGGACCTTACTACAAGCAAAATACTGAATCTCAATTTATCCGATCTAATAATATGACGATACTTCAATCTTAAATTCAACCTAATAATCAAAGAAATAGCAAAATATAAGGGTTTCAAAGAGATTTCTAGACTTAATACTAAACCTAAGATTAACAATGAAAATGACCAACACCTGAAATGGACCAATCCCTCAAAATTGATCTCTACTTGACCCAGATAAATCTGCAATCTTATAGAAACAGTGCAATCTTCTAAGGTGTTGGGATTTTCAAATCATGAACATTCATTCAAACAACCCTATTGCAATTGAAATGAACAAATCCTCACGATTGAACTAAGCACAATAAATATGGAGTCTAGGCTAACTTTGCAAAGCAACTAACAATCAGTTGGTTGCGAAAAGTATGGACTGAGGGATTGCTGCAACATTCAAGTATCAAATCACAAACATTATTAAATTGAATCCAATCTAAATATTAACCTCCTCAAAGAGATTTTAACGATGGAATAACAAGAACCATGCAAGACAAGAGAATACAAGTATGGCACCAAATCACAATGTCATTACTTGTATTTGAATTATCCACTGTAGCAACAATTCCAACTTTCTATTACAATATTTGCTTGAGAACAACTACTTGTTAACTTGCTCTACTTAATTCACTTCTAAATATCACTGCCCTATATCAGTCTCTCTATCCTAACCCTTACAAATGAGGCGAAATGCCAAATATATAGAATCCCTCCAAAACCCGTCGGCCCAGCAAGAGTTTCGCAAATATTAATTAGGCACCACCAGTCGGCCAAGAGAAAGTTAAATGAAATAAAGGAATGCATTAAATGCACGTACTATACCCAGGTCAGCCCGGGATTCCCAATGTAGCTCGGACCAATGCAGGGCGGGATAATGGGGAAGCACAAATCTCGATGCAGTTGGGAATTAACTGCCCTCCCCTTTGTCTTTATTCTGATCCAGCCTTTCATGGACTTTCAAGAGCACCCCATCCAAGTCGGCCACAGGTGGTAAAGGAAAAACCCTAAGTCACCTTTCAATTGATGTGATCTCCTCCCTTGATTGTTTTACCGACCTATCCCAATCCACCTTATAAGTTAGGTATTTGTCAATGACAGCAATGTATGTGGCTGCATCATCTAACTGATGCTCAGAAATGGAATCATCATTAGTCAGGGCATAAACATCATGCCACCACTTCCTCAACTATTCCAAGCTCAAGTACTTGGGTGCGATCTTCCTTCTCCCTGTCACTATCTCACATAAAGAAATGCAGCCATTATAAACCCTAGTTAGGGTGTCATCTATCTGCCTCCTTTGTTTGTAAATTTTCTTCAACACTTTCTGCTTGATTTGCAATGCCTCAAACCACTCCCAAGGTTCGGCAGCCCTGGAGAAAGGAAGAATCTCATCACTTACCAACCTATCCCTGGTGTATTCCATGATAGTTCTGGTTTTCTGCAGAAGGAGATCTGCATCTTCCCTATCTTGTGCCAACACCTCCTTCAACCGATCAATAGCCCTCACAACATCCTTCCAAGATGAAAGAATGTCCTTAATAGCATCATCTCCTTTAGTTTGCACCCCTTGCAACCAACTTGTAGTGGCAAGAGTGGAGGCTTTCATTCTTTCAAGCTCAATGATAGTTTCCTTAGGCAAGGGATTTGCAGTAGAAGCAGAGGGGTTAATGGACTGCAAGGGCTTCATCAAATCCTCCAAGCATTTCTTAAGATTTTCATTTTCCTTCTTCAACTCATGCTTGGTCTTTATTTCCTTCCTCAGCCTGCCCACAATGACCACTAGAACCCTCATAATCTTCAATATCTTGTTCAACAGAAGTAGGCCCCAAGTTGAAATTCTGCACATTATAGTCCTTTCCAGCCACATTATCTTTGTTTTTATCTGGCGCAGAGGTGGCAATGTGAACAACTCTATTATGAGCTTCATCTCTTTCAATCTTTGAGATAACCCTAGCCTTCTTTTTACCTTTATCTTTTCCGATCTTAGCTAGTAACTCATCCCAATTCGGTGGACTATCTTCCACAACAACCTGCTTTCTCCTTATTTCTTTATCTAACCAACTAGGAACAGTGGATTCCAATTGTACTTCACCTAGTTTCTCCTCCTGTTGATCCTTAGGTGCCTCCTCACTCACATTCTGTTTCTCAGGAGTTTCATCTGTCTTACTTTCTTCTTCTTCAACATGTTCTTCCTTATGCTCGGGTGATGGGACCTTTACTGTTTCTTCTTCACTTGGAGGGACTTCTTCAGTTCTAACAGGGGAATCCACATATGCAACCAAAGGGGATTGCATTATCTTTTCAACTTCTGCTTCTGCACTATGAAGATCACCCTCGTAAAACTCCTCTCCTTCAGTATCTGGATGATCTTCAACATCCTCTGACTCACTAGGTTTGCTTTGAGCCCCATGAGTGGAAGGCACATCATCATGTTGTTCCTCATGAGAAACCACCGGAGGGAGGTCCACCTTGGGCACACTATCCCTAGGAGAAGGAGTCCTAGACCTCCTTGCATACACCTTGGCCTTCTCCCCTGAACTTTCAACATTTACCATTGGTGGGGTAACCTCTTCCTCTTGTACTTTGGATCCTTCCTTCTCTGACAACTTTATGATTCTTCTCCTCTTGGGCACAGGATCATCAACCTCAGGATTCCTCCCTTCAGTCTCTTTCTACTCAGACTTCTTAGTCCTTGTCCTCTTTTTAACCTTTGGCTTTCTTTGTTTTTCTGTCTCTTGAACCTCCTCCTCTTGAACACCTTTAATTTTGATTTTCAATGGAGAATCCAACGTACCCTTGCCCTTAGGATCTTGCTCAGTTGATTCTTCAGAGGTGGAGTGAGGATTTAAATCTCCCATTAGCGCATAGGTGCACTGTACACCTTCATTTTCTAACTCCCATAGCTTATGCTTTAGCCACATCTTGGTAAATTTGATAACTAGATCCATCAGTTGTTTCAATTATGTCTTTTCCTCTTCTAACCAATCCACATCACCAATTGGTCTGTCTTTTATTGCCTCATAAGCATGATCCTGGATCAAGTTTCCATCATCATCAAGCTGGTCTGGGACTGCCCTTACATTGTATAATCGGACTGATTCAACTGGGAGGTGAGAAAACTTCTTCTTTCTGACTTCAAACTCATCACTACAATTGGCCCAGTAGTCCTCCAAATCAACCTTATGGTTGTATTCTCTATCGGCCTTCTTTTGAGCTTCTCCTATAATATCAAATTTGGGCCTCTTGGAATGGAAAGATAGGCCAAGAGCACTCATTTCTTCCTCTGAAGCCTAGGCTTAACCAATGGAAGGACAAGCCTCTCCAGTGCCAATCCTCAAGGGGAAGTCTCCACCAAAACCAGTCTTATGCTTGTCCCTCTTAACAATGGCATCAAAATCCCAAATCTACCTAGTGACTTCCAGAAGTATGATATGATCAGTAGGATATCTTGGAAGTCTGTATGGATCCCTTTTGCAACCATCAATTTGAATGTAGGAGAAGGTCAAGAACTGAATAAACCATGCCCCATATTTCTTGATGAGCTCTTTAGCCTGGTCCAAAATCCTGACATGTTTTGCACCTTGGAGCAATATAGTGATGTGCATGGTGAATGCATCATTCACCCTCCTATAGCTTGAGCTTCCTAAATACAATTGAGGGTAAACCTCATAGATGATATCCTGCCCAAAGGTGCCCCTCATACTTAATCCTTTATAGGGGCGGAATCTAGCAAGTGCATAGACCAGATATGAAGTCATTGTGAAGGTCCTTGTTTGCAACACATTGGACAATTGCTCGTGAATTACCTGATTGATGACTCCTGCCCAATGGTAGTTAGTCTTCTCCTGCTCCATCCTAACAATCACATGGCACATCCAATTCTCGAACATCCCAGCACTCTTCAATACCACTACCCTGCTAAGAAACGTGATGGCATCATAGTACTCCCTTTTGAACTTTGCTCTGAATAGCTGCTTGGGCAATTTGGAATAGTGAGACTTGGGCTTCTCCAGCCAAGAATTGATAAACTATTGTGACTTCATAGTCTTCTCATCGTAGAACTCCTGAGATGCCTTTATGTTGAATCCCACCACATGAGACCTGTCTGGCATATCAAATGTTTGGGAAATGGAGACAGGGTTGAGATTCACCACAACTCTCCTTTGAGGGCCAATAATCCTTTGTGTATCACTGTCATAGTGTCTTGCACACTCAAGGACCAACTCATAACATTGCACCATGGAAGGGAAACCAGCCACATGGGACAAACCTGATTCCATCATCCTCTTGGCCACCAAAGGAAGGTCATCTACTGCCATTCTTTCCTTAAATTCCTCATAATCCCAGAGGTCAACATTAGTATCAGTGACTTCTGACCAGACAGAAGTGATCTTACTCTCAGGGACCTTGCTCCTAATGTCCATTTTAATCTTCTCTACATCAGACATTGAGGACACAGCTGCTGCCTTGCTAGATTCAGCCTGCACTCAACATGGAAGTCATAATAAAAACCATAGGAAAGGGAACGTTAATCCATCAGAACAGTGTTAGAATAAACCTCATGCAATCAAGGTGTTATTACAATTCATATAAAATGCCCTTGATAAACTTCAGGTTTCAAGGCCACCCGCGGAATCTGAGCCAAAGAGGAATTCTGGGCTAGACGGATTCCAGCGGAATAGTTATGAAAACACCTACTAACAATTAAATCTGATCATTACCAACCAATGAGCCACATAGGAGATCATAAAATGGCATGAATTAATAATAAAATGCATTGAAAATCACTAACACATCATACTATTCCACATTTCCTTACATTCCATCAAATTTTGGGAAAATCCGCAGAGACGGATTCCCCCGAAGGCAGATACATTTTGCAAACCCGGAGAAAACAGGGAACCAAGGACTTTGGGAAAATCCGGGGCTACCGAAAATCTGCAGATAAGGTAAAATTCTGAAAACATGCAGATTCTGGGAAATCAAAGGAAATTGGGAAAATCCAGAGGAGATTGGGAAAATTCGGGGAGATCAAGAAAATCCGAGGTCAAAGGAGATCTGCGGAATGTACGAAACTCCAAAAGTGAGCAGATTCTGGAAAAGCAGAAGAAACCGGGAAAATCCGCCAGAGGCGAATTGTCCCAAGGGAATGAAAAATCCCGGACTGAGGCCAAATGTCGGATTGCGACACGAAATCGCGATTTCACACACAGCATCACATTGATCACGGATTTCAGAAATTTAATCCCGAGGCAAGCTTAATATGGGATTTCTATAGATTCTCTCAACATTCTAAGCCAATTCAAGAGCACACTCAAGATAAATGACAATGCCCTAAGTTAAACCCCAGAGATCCGCCATTAAAGCACATACGAGCTCAGAATTAAAATACTTCAACTGCTAATTCTTAACTAGGGGATTACTCACAACTCTCAAGCGAGTAGCGTCAAAATGCAAATAGATAAAGGACCTTAATATTTGCTTGGGAGGTGGTAAATAAAACAATGTTGCGCAACCCTAATCATGAAAATGCCCAAATAATGCAAAGAATTGAACCCAAATAATCCCTATAAGATTGAAGCTTATCCGCAACCATCAATTAAAAGCAAGGAGATCGAGAACATACCATTGTAAAGCCCAAATCGGTCCCAAAAATAGCGAGTGCGAACAGGATGGCGTCCACAAAGAACAGGGGCCAGAATGCACAAGAATCACCACTAAATCGATCAATTCAAGCCCAAATGTCCCCAAATAAAATCAAAAGCTCAAAGAACAAACTCTAAGGATGCAATCCTCAACGCAAACGATGGAAAATAATAAGCATGATGGCATAAAAGACCCCAAAAATCAAGTTAAATACATCCTTCCAAGCACGTACGAAGACATAAATGCGCCCGACAAGACAATTAGAAAACCCGGGAATCCGACAACAGGGCGGAATCCGAAAAAATCCGGCCCACACGAAAATCCGCGAATACCAAAAATCTCCGAACAACAGTGTCCAACCGGAGACCAAGCAGGATCCGGGAAAATCCGACCGGGGTGGAAAATCCCGAACCTGAGTAAAAACCCGAAATTTATCCAGAACTTAGGATTTTCAACGAATAACCTGGGGAAAACACTTAGGCAATCAAAATAAACATTTAAGCACATGCCAAAGTAAGACGAAACCTCAAAATGAAAGGGCCAAGACACCAAAACCAAAACGAAAGAGGGTCTCTGCCTTCAGCGGGGTGTGTGTGTGAAAACTGCACAACAATTAACATCTCCTTGTAGATAGAAAAAATCCTCTCTAACTTATGATTTTCCTACTCTCAAACGTTATGGGGTGTTTATTTTGCATTAAAACCACTCCAATCCCCTCTCTTGAAGCATCACACTCCAAAATAAAAGGAAGTGAAAATTTTGGAATAGCTAAAATGAGACATGAATTCATTGCCTCTTGAGCTTATCAAAAGCTCTCTATGTTGAATCACTCCAACAGAAAGCTCCCTTCTTCATCAAACATGTCAATGAGACAACTAGTTGTGAAAAACCTTTGACAAACCTCTTGTACTAGTTGTGAAGACAAAAAAAAAAAAAAAAACCTCTCAAGTGTGTTATATTCTTAGGTGGAGACCAATCCATGATGGCCTTAATCTTCTCATCATCCATGCAAATCCCTTGGGCACTAACTTTTTTCCCTAGGAATAATATATCTATCAACACAAACTCACATTTTTTATGCCTTGGCAAAGAATGACTATTGCTCTAAAATACCAAGTACCTCATATATGTCTCAAATCATCCTCAAATGTCTTACTATAAATCAAGATGCCATCAAAGAAAAATAGTACAACTTTCTTAAACTTAATAAATGCATGATTCATGCACGACTAAAATGTGGTCAATGCATTAGTCAACCCAAATGGCATAATCAAGAACTCATAATTCCCATAATGATACTTGAAGGCTATTTTATGCACATCCTCATCTCTTACCCTTATTTGATGATACCTTGATTATAGATCAATCTTGGAGTACACTATACCATGAAGCTCATCTATTAATTCATCAATCCTAGGAATGGGGTGATAGTTCTTGATTGTCTTCTTGTTGAGGACTCTATAATTGATGCACATCCTCATAGTACCATCCCTCTTCTTGACCAAAACCACAAAGGAAGCAAATGGGCTAGAGCTCAATCGCATGTGTCACATATCCAACAACTCCTTAATTTCCTTCTTAATCTCTTCTATGTGCCTCATAGGATTACAATACGGTGTAGTAATGACTAGTTTTGCTCCCTCTTCCAACTCAATCACATGTTGAAAACCTCTATCTAGTGGAAACCCTGAAGGCATATCAATGAACACATTTATATGCTTATCCAAGATGGATTGGATGTCGACATGGTAAGATCTCACATCCTTGGATGGATCTATGTGATCGAATATTATTCTACCCAAGCCACATGGTCTGTATGAGTAGCCTTTTCCATCCTTTTAGCCGACACAATCCTAGGAGCCCCATTGAATAGGGATCAAAGAACCACCTCCTTCCCTTTGAATTTGAACCTCAACTCCATAGTCTAATAGTTTTGGGTAAACTTTCCAAGTGAATACAACCATTGCACACTCAAAACCACATATGTCTCACCAAATCCAACCACATAAAAATCATGTACTTTGTATCTCTAGTGTCATATCAAAATGTTGAATACTTTTGTTGCATGGAATAGTAAACCCATCATCCATGGTAACATCGAATCCCTCAAAATCATATATCCTCAATCCCATTCTAGTTACCAAACCTACATCAACAAAATTGTGAGTGGCCCCACTATCAATCAAAACTGTCACTTTGTGTTCTATAAGACTCCCCTAACTTGAAAAGGATAATACCTAGGTGCCCCCATAAGTATAGCCATTGTTCCTCCTGATGAATCTTCTCCACCCTTGCCCTCATGCTCCATCTCAACTACAAATAAGACAATGAGCTTCCTTTTTGTCACGTCTAGAACCATAATTGATACTCATTGGAATTTTGCTATATAATCATCCATTGTGTCATGTCTCAACTAGGCCAATTCCCTTAAATGTATCTTGGGGTCCTTCCCATCAAATATATCCATAAGTTTGTGTAAAATTAGCAAAAGTGATAGCATGATTATTGCCTTGGGTGATCATTTTTTGATGCCACAACTCATTGGCTATACCCTCCAAATAAATAATTACAAAATTAATGGTTTCCTCCTCCAACATAGGTCTAAGTGAAAGATAGGTATCCAGCTTTTGGACCCAAGCTGGTGCAGTAATTTTTCCTAATCCATCAAAAGGGGGAGATTCAACCTACTCAAATTTTGTTGCAAATATCTATGGGGTTGTTTTGTATGCCTTTTGTCCACTCTTGGTCCACTCATATATCTGAAATTGCAATAATTTGCAAATGTAATTCGATTTATGATGTTTGGATCAAGACCCATACACTCATGCATGCATGCTTAATGTTGTATGTTGTTGGATTTTTCTCTTCTACTTCATTTGGTGCCTCTTCCATAGGTAAAAAGGTGGGTTGAAAGGGTCTTGTTGTTGATCTAGTTGAAATCTTGTGATTTGTTTGGCCATTCGAGTTACTTCCTTCACCTATGATATTTTGTGTGGGTCTAGTGGTATTTAATGTGGCATTCATTTATTGTATCGTCTAGATGAGAAATTGATTTTTTTTCTCCTACTTTTGGATGAAGGCATCAAGTTTGTCTCCCTAATTTTCCATCTTTTTCTTCCCTCTACCTCATATTCCATCGCTAATTTATGTTTTTCCAAGCTCCAACTTTTTTCTCTCCCTTTCCAAAGCCCTCAAATCCCTTTGAATCAACTACATACATTCACAATTTCATCCACAAGCTAGCAAGACTAAGGCTCTTATACCAATGTAGTGTCCCTCTTTAAATTTTGTACATTGTTTTGATTCTTTTTGTAATTTTATCATATCTGGAATAGAATGCAAAAAACAAAAACTACAAAATGGAACTGATAATTGGTTGGAAACATATGAAATGAAAACCTCATATGATGATGTAAAATATTGTGAGCATAATAGTAGAAAACCAACCATGTAAATACCCAATTTCATGAATATACAACAATACAAACCCTAGTTCAATGTTTATAATCAAATCTAGAATGAAACCATCTATGACAACAATCACTAAAGCATCAAAATGAACTCCCACAACTAATTTTATTACAAATGTCTATAGAAAGTTAATTAGAAATGTTGTTATGTCAAATAGATATCAAATTTCAAACTCAAATGTCAAGAGAACCACTCACAAATCATCATGCTAATGGTATCGTTGACTGACCATGTGAGTTTAGATATGTATGGCTATAAATGTTGGTATGATTGTTCGATAGTGAGTTGTAAAACCGCAACAAATGTTAGAATATGAATTAGTAGTTGGGAAAATGGTTAAACTAAAGTCCAAAAATGATGTCAAGACCTCCTAATCACTATCACTACAAAATGCCTCAAAGTTGCATATCGCACCTAATGAGGGTTGGAAAATTACAAACAATTGGGATAACAAATATTCTACCCTAGATGATTGGTTTTATCATTCAAATGATGGCACTTAGTGCTCAAATCTAAGATTTAAGACCAAATCTGGTCACCCAAACCCTTAATGATGCTCCAAATAATCATTTTTCATTTGCTTGCAAACCTAGTCACTAAAATCTAAAATGAGAGCAAGCATCTTTAATCAGCATTTCTAATTTTTTCTATGTAAAAATGTAAATGAGGTAAGGTTTTCGTCCTAACCTCTATGACAACCTTCAAGGGTTTTCGTCCTTTCTGGCTTGGAGTGATGAACCTCAAAATATTGACTAGAAAATATCAAAATCAATTGCCCAAAATGAATTTTCAAACTTGCATTCATGCTCTCCTAGTATAGGACACATGGGCCTTATTCCTAGGTGCCAAAATATATATATATATATATATATATATATATATATATATAAAGTTAGTTTTAAGAAAAAAATTTGTTAAACAATAATAATGTCAATGTCAATTGGAAGAAAGTAGCATGACACCATTATTTTGAGAGACAAGAAAATGAAGCAAAATATGAATACTATATATATATATATATATATATATATATAAGGGGCAAAAGAGGTAGTATGAAACCAAATCTAATCTATATTTGATATCCACAACTTTAACTAGGCTATTCATTAAAATGTTAATAGATATTGATTACTAATGCATAGAATCAAACTAATATGTTGAGTTCATATTTATTTTAATCTAGTATTTACTTTTGTAACTTTTCGTATCATACTTGGCTATTAGGAAATAAACTAACGATTGGATAATGGAATTTTTGAAGAGAAGTATGTATTAACAACTTCATTAATTACAACCAAGTTTGATCTAATGGTTATGAATCGACAAACAATTCAGCAATTAAAACAAATCCTCACTAGTTGTTTTCTAAGTCAATGCTTGTGCCTTCAATATATCAATTGTTTTACCAAAGCTTGGGCAATATCTTAAGTGGGCTTGACTATCCATAGCTTTGAAGAGGTTGAGATTTTAGAGATTACTAGCACTAATTTTATAAACATGTGTGTGCGGGTGCACTATGACTAGAGTTTTACCTCCTAAAATTAATAATTTGCATTTAACAAAAAATAATTTATCAATTAAGAAAACCATTAGTTTTTCTTTTCATATATGAGGTGATACTTAAGCTTTTTCACAATCATTTTAAAAGGTGGGGTAATACCTTTATGTAGGCTAGAGATTCAATAGCTTTTGGGAGGCTAAGTACTTAAATACTAGTAACAATGATTTTAGAAACAAAAGATTTATCTACAACCAATACTAATTTGAATATCATGAAGTTGCATCTTGACAAAATTAGTTTGTTTGCATAAGTTATCTTCCAAGTGACTTGACGATGCATCAAACATTTAATTGCAATACCCATGAGAATTTGTGTTTCTTTCATACTTTGAGCTTGATACATTTAATTAATCTCCTAACGTTAACAATGTAATTTAGATGATGTAACTTTTGTCACATATGTGAATGATCTAACATTGAAAGGAAATGTTCAAATCATAGATACAAAAAGACTTGCAAAGACTTGATGAACCCCTAGGAAAGCAAGGCAAACCGAAGCCCAAGGGTTCAAAACTCAATACCCGATTACCTAATGATTCTAGTCAAACTCACTAGACCTATTGAGTCCTAGTAGAACTCAATCATGCAATTGTAATGTACAAAACATAAAAAAGAAAAAAAGGGTAAAACCTAATACCTTAACTCAACCTCTAAGACTCTAAAAGCACACACATTTTATTTGCAAGCATGGTGAAGAGGAAAAAAAAGAGTATTGAAGTCAAAATCACATATCATTGAAGAAAAAACCAATAGACAACTTGAAAAACAAACATTGATTGAATACCATTTAAGTAAGTTTCTAGAAACCATCGGTGCATATAAAAGAGCCTACGATGCATTTGAATGACCCTGCCATTGATTTAAAGTAGCCCACTGCCAAGTTGAAGCAAATTTGAAAAGGTATTTTTGTATTTTAAATCTTCTTTTTATAACTTTTATGTCTTCTACATCTTTTTTTGTTTTCTTCAATTCATGGAACAAATCCTAGCTATTCTTTTTCTCTTTTTATGAAAAACTTATCTATTTTTCCATTTTTAATTTGTATAGCTACAAATCCTAATTGCTTTTACTTTTCTTCTAACTTTTTGTCTTAATTTAACTAAAGACCATAAATGTTAATTTATTTTCCATTTATTAGTTAATGCAGTATACTTCATAGATTATTCTAATGTCAACCCCAATTATAAAAGACCCTTGTTGTAAACATGTCATCCCGAGGTCAAAGAAATGGGAGTTAGCTTGCATACATTGCAAGAAAAAAAATAATTGAGGGAGGCATTAACCGATTGAAATATAATCTATCGAAATGTTAAAGTTTACACATGTGCACCTCTTGAAATTGTGCGTGAGGTACAAATCCAATTAGAGATATTTGACCAACACAAGGTACCAAAAAAAGGAAAAGAGAAGGGATGACAGCCATTCATGGAGACTATACTTTGATTCCTCCATTTCGTAGATCTTTGAACAGTAGTGGTAGTTGTAGTGTGGGACCTAGTGTTCATGGATCTATATTAGACTCAAGTGTTTGGCCTAGAATTTTTGGACCTAGATTAGATTCATATATTGTACCGCACAATACTCTAAGGTCTTGACAATCACTTAAAACATGGATTGGAACAAAGACAAGCATGACGCAATAAAGAATGTAATCAAAGATTCGTGTTTTTATCGCTCCATTCCATTTCACAAAACCAAGTAATTAATTGTTATTTTTGTTTTAAAATATATTATTTCATTTATGTGTCTTAAATTTTTGAATTTACAAGTTTGTACAATTTAAACTCTAAATTTTATTATATTTATTTTGTTTATTTTGTTTATTTTAGGTCTCCTTATTAGCAAAATATGGTATATGTCATAACTATTACTGGGGTGGGGTTCAAAGCCCCTAATGATGGGGACATAAAGGGAACCATCTCAACTCTAAAGGTCGCTAATGTGAAAGCCAAATGGAAGAGCAATGTGAGATATGGAGGAAGGGTTGCACAATCATGATTGATGGTTGCATAGATAAGAACAATAGGACATAGTTGAATTTCCTTGTTTCTTCCTTCAATGGTTGTACTTCCTAAAATCCATTGATTTAGTGATTGATTTATAAATTCTAGTTTACTACTGGGCATCTCATTTTTGAATATCCTCACTCTCATGATAGGATTGTGAGCTCAGCTACTTGGTGGAAAAATGACCTCCCTAATCATTCGATTGTGGATGTTTCTAACTCTTTGGTAGATATGTCTCCTTTCCCTACCCCTCATTGGTGGATCATGATGCAATTGGGGAGGCTTCTCTTGAAGTGACTTCCCTTAAGGCTAGTGCAATTTAGGTGGTTTTCTCACTCCATATTAGAACTTCATCATCTAAACCAGTTCTAGCTACTCCTATGTTTGATCCCATTGCCCAGTTGATGGGTTGGGGGGTTATTGTTCTTGCTCAATTTGTAGATTTTGTGCAGCATACAACTTGTTTGGACAAGCATTATTCCTCATTATGTGAGGTTACTATGGTCAAGGCATCAATTGAGAACTCCATCCTCTCTCCACATTGAGAGGAGTTAGATAATGGTGTGTCTTTGGATGTTTGTTCAAAGAAGGAAGAGAGGTCTTCATAAATCTATTTTGAAATCACATCCTTCGGTGAAAGGTGTATGGATTACCAAGAAGGGGTCAAGCATAGTATAAGTTGAGTTGGTTGTTTTCCAATGGTAGGTTGGATACAGTTATGTTGAACAACTTTTTTGGTAGTCATTGGTTTCCCCTTGTTAAGGTTCCAAGCCTATTTAAATCCTAATCTTTAGTTGTTGTGTTTGTGGTTAGCTAGTTTTCAATTGACATTTTATTGTAATTGGATTTTAGGAGCCCATTAAAACATATTTACCCTTTAATAAAAAAAAATCAGCATTTCAAATCTAATTGTTTCCCTCTCAAGAGGCACAATTTTCTTATTCATCAATGCTTCAAGAAAAACAAAAAAATGTTGAATTTCTTTTTGAGATTTTAAAAAAAGTCTTGGCCAAGGGGGGTGAGGAGAATGCCATGCAAATAGTTACAAATAATGCAACAACATAAGTTGTTGAAAGTAATCTTCTCATGTATATGCACCCATCTTTATTCTAGACTCCTTGTACTACTCATTGTCTTGACCTCATATTGGAGGATGTTAGAAAAGCCCATGGATCAAAATTTGTGGAGTATGGTAAAAATATTTCCTAGTACATATACAACCATGCTTGGGTCTTTAATCCAATGAGAAAATACACAAATTTGGCTCATCCTAAAATAGTTACAAATAATGCAACATAAGTTGTTGAAAGTAATCTTCTCATGTATATGCACCCATCTTTATTCTAGACTCCGTGTACTACTCATTGTCTTGACCTCATATTGGAGGATGTTAGAAAAGCCCATGGATCAAAATTTGTGGAGTATGGTAAAAATATTTGCTAGTACATATACAACCATGCTTGGTTCTTTAATCCAATGAGAAAATACACAAGTTTGGCTCATCCTAAAATAAATTGCTTTACAACAAACTTTATCTTGCAATCTTTGTTTCAATCAAAAGTTGGTTTGAAGTGTGTTGGTTGACAGATTTGTCTTTTAAATAATTAACTTAGATTGACTCCATTCTGCCCAAAAGAACTAATTGATCACCAACAATTGGGGAGATCACCACTACAATGGTGATCTTCCTCTAAATTTTAGTTCAGGTACAGCTCCCTCTTCTGATATAATTTTGTTTTTATATGAATTTTAAGAAATATGGGGTATGCTTTTGACCAGAAAGCAGAAAAGGAAAACTAACATCTATCCATAGCCATGAAATAGATGCAATTGAAATTGATTTAAAATAGCTACCTAAGCTGAAAATTAAATGGGAAAACTATCAATATCATGACTCAGATCAGACTATCAATAGTAAGTTGACTCAACTCACAACAATTTCAACATTCACTAAAGATATATGAACAAAACACCAAAGAATAGCACATCCTCATAGGGAAGGAATGTCCATAACACCTATCAAAGCTCACAGACTTTTTCATAAGCATTAAGTATTTCATCAAAATTCACTACTCACAAACAATAAACATCTACAACAAATAATCAAAACTGAAAAATTGATCCTTCAATTAAGATTGATTCTCTCTCATGCATCACAGTGCAAGGGGGATCAAAATTTCAAACCCTTGCAATGTCCAAATGAAACATATTTATAGTTATGAAAGTATAATTGTCACTAAAATCTTGAAATAACTGAAAGAAACTAATTCTTTGAAAGAATCGTAAACATCAAGTTCACCATAGCATAAACAGCTTGTTGGAATATTTGCCTCAATCCATACTGACATGTAACTCCTTGAAGGCAAAGTCAGTGTGACATTATTGATGTCTGGCTGGCTAACTGTTCTGAATCCTTTGAAATGTTCCAAGTCGCTAAGACAAGGTTGGTGTCTTGCCGAATGAACTATCAATGTGACAAGAAGCATTCGCTGTGACCTTTTGTCTAATGGAGACCTCTAGCTGACAGTATGTTCTTGTCGGGCTTCGGGGAGACTCACAGCGACTGGTGTCTTCGGGGTGACTTGATCGCTCGGTATGAAGTCCCAGCAACCAAAGAGAGTCTTACCAATAGCATATGGTCTTCACGGTGACACTAAAGGGTTTTGGTATGAAGTCCCAACGACAATGGAAGGTCTCATCGATGGGGATACACTTGGGGTCTTCACGGTGACTCAAAAGACTTCAGTGTGAAGTCTTGGCGGCTTGGAGAGTCTCGTCGATAGTCTTCGGTATGACATGTTCGCTCGATGAAAGGTCTTGGTGAAGGTCAAATGGCTTACCGACTCGGTAAGACATGGGTGCTCGATGTGAGGTCTCGGCAAAAGACAAAAGTCTTGTCGACTCGGTAAGACATGTTTGCTCGGAGTGAAGTCTTGGTGAAAGACAAATGTCTTGCCGACTGTCAGGTGCTTCGGTGAAACTTGAGGAGACTCGGCGAAACCTCTTGGCGAACAGAAAAGTCTTGCCAATGGCAAAGTTGAAATCGATGTGACTTGTGAGCATCGGTATGAGTCTTGCCGATGAGAAATCTCTTGCTGATAGGAATGCGATGGATTCGGTATGACTCAAGGCGTTCGCTATATCATCTTTCCAACTGTTGGGACTTACGCCGATATCGATATGAAGCCATTGAGCATCGGTGAGACACTTCTTGTGTCTCACCAACAATCAAACTCGGTTGAATGTTTCGTTGACCGTTTGACTCTCCTATGTGGCGTCTCGTGGACCAATCAGAGGAAGCGAATTTCAAATGGTTGACAATTAGATTTTTGCAACAGTTGAGACACTGGAGCTGAACTGCATGCAGGGAAAAATCAACGCTCAAGAGGAAACTTTCTACGATGGGGGCAATGGCGGATAAGGATGAACAGAAGATAAAAATCAGAATGTGATAAGATAAAAGCATATCAATTCTGAGAAAAGAGATGAGTCGGGTTGTTGAGTGCATTTTTGTAAGAGATTGAACAGTGAATGACATTACTCTGAACTAGAACCAGAGAGTTGTATCTCTGATTTGTATGTAATTTGTTGTTACTGAAATACAAAGAGATTCAGCTTGGTGTGGTGGGTTTTTTCCTGATAGGGTTTTCCCACGTAAATCTGGTATTCATTTGTCTTTGTGCATTTTTTTTGTTTCTGTAAATCTTTCATGTGTGTCTTAATTGGATTGTAATTAGAAAATTAAAAGTATTGTATGCATTTTTCCCTATGGTTTTGACGTTAGGAAAGTGTTTATGCACCTCTGCTTTCCTTACAAGTGGTATCAGAGCCTGGCCAGTTGTGTTATCCTTGTGAGTGGGTTGGGTTTTTTGAGTCAATTCTTTTTCAATGGGAGTTTGGTAGAGTTCTGATAATCTAATTACAGATTAAGATGGCGAGCACATCCGGAAAAATGGAAATAGAGAAATTCAATGGTAGCAACTTTGAGTTGTGGAAACTCAAAATGGAAGATCTGTTAGTGGATCGTGATATGTGGCTTGATGTGTCTGGAACAATGCCTCAAGGCATGAAGCAAGAAGATTGGGACCTTGCAGATAGAAAGTCTAAGGGGCTGATAAGGCTCTGTTTGGTAGACTCTATTCTTCTGAATGTGCATGAAGAAAAGACTGCATCTTCCTTGTGGAAAAGACTGGCATCTATTTATTAAGGCAAGTCTTTGGTGAACAAATTGTTCTTAAGGAAGAAGTTGTACTATTTGAGAATGCAAGAGGGAGGATTTGTTGCTGATCATTTGAATGCATTCAACATGCCGATTGCTCAGTTAACATCTGTTGGTGTGAAGATTGAAGATGAAGATCGTTGCATGTTGCTGCTATGTTCATTGCCAGATTCTTGGGATCATCTGGTGATGGCTATTGAGACTACAACATCCCCTTTCAAGATGGAAGATGTTGTTGCTTCTTTGTTGTCAAAAGAGATGAGAAGAAAATCTTCTGAGATGAAAAAGGAGGCTCTGGTTGTTAGAGGCAGATAGAAGAAGAAAGGAAAGAAGGACAAGAAATCTAGATCAAAATCAGAAGGGAGATCAAAGTCTCCTGCAAGAAGTCCAAGGTGAAGTGATGGAATTGTGGGCAACCTGGTCATGTCCGAAAGGATTGCAAGGAGGAGAAAAAGAAGAAGAAGAAGACCTCTTCTGACAATGATTCTTCTCAAAGTGATGCAGACGCCTTCATTGCAGCCTTGGCTACACGGGCATCTGATGATGTCTGGCTGATTGATTCTGGAGCATCTTTCCACATGACATCTCATAGAAATTGGTTCACGAAGTATGAAGAATACAATGGTGGAAAGGTGTACTTAGCAAGCGATTCATCTTTAGAAATTGTTTGCCATGGAAGAGTCAGAATTTAATTCCCTGATGGAAGAGTGAAGGGAATCAATGATGTGATTCATATACCAGGTCTGGCTCAAAATCTACTTTTTGTAAGTAAGTTGAATGATATCGGACTGCAGGTCACGTTCTCTGGAAATGGTTGCAAGATGACTAGAGGCGCAATGGTGTTGGCTAGGGGTGCTTGAATTGGTACCTTGTACAAGCTAGATACACTGGCTGTCCAATGCAATAGTGTCTCTGCAAAGTCACTAAAAGCTACTCATGGAGAAAAGAAGGAAAATGTTCCTGATGGTGTAAACTCCATAGAGGTTAAACTTTCAGCAGAAAAGACTATGCTCTGACATCATAGGCTAGGCCACATTGGTGAGAAAGGTTTAAAAACCTTAAAAAATAAAAACCTAGTAGGTCTTGAAGATTGTAACCTTGAGTTCGAATTTTGTGAACATTGCATATATGGTAAACAACACCGTGTTTCATTTTATTCCAGTCGTCACAAATATTCTAGTTTGTTTGATTATATTCATTCTGATGTTTTTGGTCTAGTGAATGTTCCTTCTCTGTCTAAATCAAGATACTATGTGTCGTTTATTGATGATTATTCAAGAAGAGCATTTGTATATTTTATGAAAAGTAAATCAGAAGTGTTCAGTCAGTTTAAGGAATTTAAAAACCTTGTTAAAAATCGGACTGGTAGGAAAATAAAATGTTTAAGGACTGACAATGGTGGTGAGTTTTGTTCAGATGAATTCGAAAGGTACTGTAAGGATCATGGGATTAAAAGACATAAGACTACACCTTACACTCCACAGCAACATGGAGTTGTTGAAAGGTTCAATAGGACAATAATGGAAAAAGCACGAAGTATGCTGAGCAGTGATGGCTTGGAGGAGAAGTTCTAAGCTGAAGCAGTCTCTACAACATGTTACTTGGTAAATCGTTCTCCTAACTCTGCTCTTGTTGAGAAGACGCCTTTGGAAGAATGGTCTGAAAAGAAGCCCTCTTTGAGACATATTCGTGTCTTTGGCTGTGAGGCATATGCATGTGTCGTTTGAAAAAAGATCTAAGTTGGAAAACAAAGTTGTAAAGTGTATTTTTATTGGCTATAGTGCTGGCATAAAAGGATACAAGCTTTGGAATCCTGAGACTGAGAAGGTTTTGTACAGCAGAAGCGTTATCTTTCGTGAGCTGAAACCTTTTACATTGGATCTGCAGTCAGAGAAGAAATCAGAAAATGAAAAGGATGTAGCAAAAATTCCTCTGACGCCAGATAAAGAGGAATTGAAAAATCAAAATGTACCTGATATTGAGGAGAGTTCAAGTAGTTCTGAAAGTTCTGAAGAAAATGAAGAATTACCTCAGCCTCAGCTTGTGAGGAGGTCAACTCGTGAAAGAAAGCAACCTGATAGGTATGGGTTTTCTTTGATTGAGTCTACTTGTGCCTATGCTTTAATTTCTAGCACTGATGAACCTAGGACTATGAAAGAGGCATTTGATTCAAACTCTTGGTTGGAAGCCATGAATGAAGAAATGGCATCATTATAAAAGAATGATACCTGGAGTTTGGTGCCATTTCCTAAAGGCAGAAAATTTGTGGGCTGCAAATGGGTGTTTAAAAAGAAAATAGGTCTAGACAGCAGTGTGGAAAAATATAAAGCAAGGCTGGTTGCGAAAGGTTATTCCCAGGTAGAGAGAATTGATTATGGAGAAATCTTTTCTCCTCTAGCTAAGCCGACATCTATCAGATTTCTTTTCACTTGCAGTTGCGTATGACTTAGAGATTGAACAGATGGATGTGAAGACATCGTTTCTTCATGGTGATTTTGAAGAAGAAATTTATATGTCCCAGCCGGAGCACTTTGTGGAAAAAGGTAAAGAAAGACTGGTTTGCAAGTTGAAGAAATCTCTGTATGGTTTAAAACAGTCTCCTAGAATGTGGTACCAGAAGTTTGACACGTTTGTTTTATCATTGGGATTTGTAAGATCAAAATGTGATCATTGTGTATATTTCAAAGCTGAAAGTGATCGAGTCCTTATTATTGCTCTCTATGTTGATGATATGTTGTTCATAGGAAATAGTAAGCTAATGATTTCTGATCTTAAGTCTCAGTTGTCTGCAAAGTTCGAAATGAAAGATCTTGGTGCAGCGAGGTATATTCTGGGAATAGAAATAACTAGGGACAAGAAGAATAGGAAACTTTGGCTTAGTCAGAGTAAGTATATCATGACTGTTCTAGAGAGATTTTGTATAACTAATTGGAAGCAGCTAGTTGTTCCAGTTATGCAGGGAACGAAGCTATCTGTTGAGGATTGTCCAAAATCTCCTACTGAGATGGAGGACATGACCAGTGTGTTGTATGCTAGTGCAGTTGGCAGTCTAATGTATGCAATGGTCTATACAAGGCCAGACATTGCCCAAGCAGTGGGAGTTCTTAGTCGGTTTATGGCTAATCCTGGAAGGACACATTGGGATGCTATGAAGAGAGTGTTTAGATATCTGAAAGGCACTTCAGACTATGCTTTGTGTTACCATGGGAACTTTGTTGAATCACAGAGGACTCTCAGTATTCGAGCTTATGTGGACTCTGATTGAGCAGGGGACATTGACAGTAGAAGATCCACCAGTGGATATGTTTTCATGATGAATGGTGGTGCAGTGAGTTGGATGAGCAAGTGGCAGGCTATAGTCGCTTTGTCCACTACAGAGGAAAAATACATGGCAGCAACACATGCCTGTAAAGAAGCAATCTGGTTAAAACTTTTGTGTTCTAACATTGGTTTTGATGCAGGAAAAATTACTATTTACTACGACAGTCAGAGTGCTATATGTTTGGCAAAAAATCCTACTTTCTATGCCAGGACGAAACATATAGATGTACATTATCACTTTGTACGAGATATGGTGGAGAATGGGAAGGTCTCTTTGGAGAAAGTGGATACTCTGGAAAATGTTGCAGATGCATTGACGAAGCCAGTGAGCACAGACAAATACAGATGGTGTGCCAGTTCGATGGGCCTCTTGGCCCATGAATTTCAGTAGTTTTATTATGCTCTAGAGTTGTCAGTAAGGTCTTCGTCAAGTGGGAGATTGTTGGAATATTTTCCTCAATCCATACTGACATGTAACTCCTTGAAGGCAAAGTCGGTGTGACATTATTGATATCTGGCTGACTAACTGTTATGAATCCTTTGAAATGTTCCAAGTCGCTGAGACAAGGTTGGTGTCTTGCTGAATGAACTATCACTGTGACAAGAAGCATTCGCTGTGACCTTTTGTCGAATGGAGACCTCTGGCCGACAATATGTTCTTGTCGGGCTTCGGGGAGACTCACAGCGACTGGTGTCTTCGGGGTGACTTGATCGCTCGGTATGAAGTCCCAGCGATCGAAGAGAGTCTTACCGATAGCATATGGTCTTCACAGTGACACTAATAAAGGGTTTTGGTATGAAGTCCCAGCAACAATGGAAGGTCTCGCCAACAAGGATACACTTGGGGTCTTCGCGGTGACTCAAAAGACTTCAGTGTGAAGTCTTGGCGGCTTGGAGAGTCTCGCTGATAGTCTTCGGTATGACATGTTCGCTCGGTGAAAGGTCTTGGTGAAGGTCAAATGTCTTACCGACTCGGTAAGACATGGGTGCTCGATGTGAGGTCTCGGCAAAAGACAAAAGTCTTGCTGACTCGGTAAGACATGTTTGCTCGGAGTGAAGTCTTGGTGAAAGACGAATGTCTTGCCGACTGTCAGGTGCTTCGATGAAACTTGAGGAGACTCGGCGAAATCTCTTGGCGAACAGAAAAGTCTTGTCGATGGCAATCGATGTGACTTGTGAGTATCGGTATGAGTCTTGCTGATAGGAATGCATTGGATGTCGATGGATTCGGTATGACTCAAGGCGTTCGCTATATCGTCTTGCCAACTGTTGGGACATACGCCGATATCGATATGAAGCCATTGAGCATCGGTGATACACTTCTTGTGTCTCATCGACATGCGAACTCAATTGAATGTTTTGTTGACCGTTTGACTCCTATGTGGCGTCTCGTGGACCAATCAAAGGAAGCAAATTTCAAATGGTTGACAATTAAATTTTTGCAACAGTTGCGACACTGGAGTTGAATACATGCAGGGAAAAATCAACGCTCAAGAGGAAACTTTCTACTATGGGGGAAATGGTGGATAAGGATGAACAAAAGATAAAAATCAGAATGTGATAAGATAAAAGTAGATCAATTATGAGAAAAGAGATGAGTCAAGTTGTTGAGTGCATTTTTGTAAGAGATTGAACAGTGAATGAAACTACTGTGAACTAGAACCAGAGAGTTGTATCTCTAATTTGTATGTAATTTTTTGTTACTGAAATACAAAGAGATTCAGCTTGGTGTGGTGGGTTTTTTCCCGATAAGGTTTTCCCATGTAAATCTGGTGTTCATTTGTCTTTGTGTATTTGTTCTGTTTCTATAAATCTTTCATGTGTGTCTTAATTGGATTGTAATTAGAAAATTAAAAGTACTGTCTGCATTCTTCCCTCGTGGTTTTGATGTTAGGAAAGTGTTTTCGCACCTTTGCTTTCCTTACACAGCTAAAATGATTTCTAAGAAGATGAAAAGAAATTTATCACTAAGGTGGTTGGGCATTTGGATCGCCAGAGGCTTCTTCTAGTACTGGTATCTACTGAGTTGAATCCACACATGCTTTGTGATCATTCAGTGCTTGTGTGATGATGGGAATCTCGGTCTACTACGAGATGATCATGTTCTTTATCCTCAACTACCAGGTTGCCTTGTTAATACCAATGGGCTCCAACTTACGTGTGATAAGGGTAGGAGAGTCCTCGTGCCAAGATAACGCAGAATTGATCCTAGCCAACTTCTTCAATGTTTCTTTATCAAACACCTATTCCCCTAAAAAAAGTATTAACTACTTTCAAGAATCTGTCTTTTAGCTCTTCAACTGTGGCAAGACCTCTATTGTCAGCCTTCATTATTTGACATCTGAAATCGGAGTTTTTATCAAAACTATTATTGAGGTGGTTACATTTCTTCTCCATAAGGTTTTTTTGTATGATAGAAAGCTTCCACTCTATGCTCTTTTTCCACATAACAACCCGGGGGTCATCTTTAGATGAAATAATCTTCTCTAATGCAGCTTTCTCCATTCCCATTGCAATTATCTCAGCTAATTCCTAATCAATTTGTATCCATTGTGACTCCTCTCGTTTACAATTAACCAACTCTAATTTAATTGAATTCCTTAAAAGTACAAATTCATCATATACCTTCTTTAGCTTTTCAATTAAAGGAGGGCCTTTTTTTTATTTCAAGTATCCACCCCTAAACAACCTTACCATAGTAGTTATCCCTCTAAATTTTACTTATCATTTCCTTTCCAACTACAAAGTTGGGATCAAAAGCAGGGCTCACCTGATTGAGAGGTTGAGGAGAAGGGTTTGTTAAAGCTCTGAGACAACTGGAGAGAAGTTCTAACTCTTCCTTCAATTTATCTTTATCTTGTTTTTCTTTTTTTGTTCTCTCTACTAGCCTAGAGGTAGTGACCTGAAAAATTATGGACATCCCCATCTCTACTAGGTGGACCTAAATCCACTTTATTTATGCTATAATCAGTTATGGTAGCCTGATCAGGATCCTTTTGTATTGACAATTGTGTAATTTCCATAAACAGATGCCTGGAGATCTCATCTTCCATTAACCTAGAAGTGGTTTTCAGCTTCTTATACTTAGGAGTTTTTTGTAATAACTTTCCAACTACATCCTCCTCTGGAAAATTGATGGGTATTGTTTTCCTCTTCCAAGAGATAATTTTCTAACTAGGAGGGAGGGGGAGGGGTAGCTTCAAGGTTTTGGGAAGTCCCAGGTGTAGAGAAGTGAATAACTCTATTGAGAGGAGTCCTTGTTGCACTTTGTAGATCAAAAGGACAAGGAGTTGGAGTTTTACCCCTTTGTGTGCTCCCTTCTAGCATATCCTAAGATTGGTCAAGTTTCTCTTCATGAATCTCCACATTTTCTCTTTCAATTTCTTGTCTTTATTCACCTCCTTCTTGTTGTTGCTCAGCTTCTTTCTCTATCTGCTCTTCGGTTATAATGTTAAGGAGAGGACCTTCACCGCATGTTTGCTCAAGACCTTTATTCTTCTCTAAAGGATCTCCTCCATCTCCACCATCACTTGGAAATGATATGACTTGTGTTGGTGATGTCATTGGTACTAAAGGGGTTTCACTTGCATGACTAGTGCTAGTTTTCTCTCCAACTCCTCTCTTGTCCTTTAGTGGAGCCTTTTCATTTTATCCCTTCTTCTTGGCAAGCCACATTTGAGTTCTCCTTAAGACTATCGTAGTCGTGGCATTTAAATCTTTGATTTCTCTACTACTCCAATCAATTGGTTGCAGAGGTTGCATTTGCACCTTGCTAGCATAAATAGGATCAATCAAATCGAAACCATCATCCGCAACTCCTTTTATATTCCATCCCAATTTGAAATTGAAAATTTGGCCTAGAGTAAGCCTCATCCAATATCTCTTCCTTACTTCATTATCATCAACACAGTCAACCCAATAATCTTCTAGGTGTGGCACATGGTAAAATCCAAGACCGAGGTGAAGATTATTTCTTACAAAGTTTTACTATCAAATGGAAATCTTCTTTCATGAGTAGGAAAGGTATACTTAGCAATATATTTCCCCAAGTTGAGGGCGTTGGATTGAGATTTACATTACCCCAAGCCGATAGGAAAGGGAATTCTTCCTTTTTGCACACCATTTATTCACTTCTGCAACTTGACGACATACCTCTATCAATATAAACTTGTCTTCCACATACCTGGGCAACTTAAGGGGAAACCTGTCAAACCCACCAACCCTTAAGTATGTAAACCTCTTAAATTGAATAAAGAGACTGCCATATTTAGTAACCAACTAGAAAGCTACAGGAGATACCCTTTGGCCCAACACCTTGTAGCTCCCTAATCAACTGCATAGTAAATACATCATTTACCCTCAATAAATTTTTGTAACTCCTTTCAAGCTGCTAATCAAGGTAATAATCATAAATTTGAATTTGTTCATCATAATCCTCCATAGGGTTCAGACCTATCCATGGTTTTTTGCAAGCCAAGGCTTAAAAGAGATAGGATGGCATGTAAAAACACCTATTAATAGCAAATCTGCATATCATTTCTTGCAACCAGTCACTAATTAAGGTTGCCCAATCCAAGTATTGTGTCCTAGCGCAAATTACTTGAATGAAGAAGAACATCCATTCTTCAAAATCATGTGCATTCATATTTCCTCTTACTCTATGTAGCAACACAATGATGTTTGAAATTTCCTCCCTCAAAACGAGACTTATGCATCATTTTAGGCAATTGGGATTTTCCCCTTCTCAAGGGACCAAACCACTCCTTTGCAGTACAATTCTAATAGTAACCCTTCTTTTCAAAAAATTGGCATTGTGACAGGGTAAAGTCAAATTCAGCGTATACTTCTCTTTCAGGTATCTGGAAGCACCCGCTAATGGTAGCCATGTCTAAAGTTATCAACAAGTTGTGTTTGGTCTGAATTTCCCTGGTTTCAAGGTTGTAGCTAGTTATGTATTCCAATACAAGGTCTGTGCATTGTACAACCACTAGGAAAGCAATGGCTTCCAATAAACCACTCTCTACCAATCTCTAAGTAATGGGTGCCCTCTCTAGTTTGTGAATTCTCTCCCAAAACTCCCCAAGATTAATATGGCCTAACCTAGTATCACCTAATTTTGGTAACGAATTGTGTAGGTCAGACAAGTGTTTGTATATGAGGTATTTGTACTTCATTTTGCATTAAATTTTTCACTTCAATTCAAAGAAAAATCTGACAATGCTTTCCTTTTGCAGAAATATTAACCTTCTATCACTAGGAAAATATTTGGGAAGGTCGCTTACCCGGTATTATACCACTAATTCCAGCTTAACTACTCTTTCGCATGTCAGTTGTATCTCTACTTCTCTTCACTTATGGGACTTCAATTCTCTCTTTAACAATAAGAATAACTATGCCACAAAAAGCACCTTAATTCACACACGATCAATCATTTATTTTTCCCACTTCGGCTCTGACAGCATTAAATTCTTGACAAGTAGGCCACTTGGCACCAATTCCGGACTCTGTAGTGTACTCAATATGATCAGAATTTCAAAATACTTTTAGAACTAAGTCGGGACCTGCCAAGGTTCAAAAACCTTACCTAAGTCCGCTTAAGATAATCTTTTCTTCATTTTGCACAACTTTCCTTTGTCGGGATTAGGGTGAGTTATGAAACTTTCTTCAACTCCGACAAGGTTTTCAAAACGTCATGAACCTCGCTTTCCTTTTCTTTAGACACTTGTTTTACTTCATAGAAAGCTTCTTCGAAAAATATGTAGGTTAGGAAACCCTTGCGGCATCTAAACGAGTATTAACAACTTCACAAAAGACCAACTGGGAAAATAACTTAAGACCGAATGGCTTGATAAAGGTTGAAGTCGGTAAAATAACAGGCTAGAAATATGTCATCGAGGGCTGACACGGTTTTAAAAAACCTAATCAATGACCAATGAGGAAATCAATGCGTGAAATAGTGAAGGATACAGGTAGCGACAATTGAATGATTGGGAACTCCAACACTTAGACTAGGAATTAAGCATTAAATCGTTTTAGAAATATCATAGATCGAGATTTAGGCAACAAAGTGCATGTTTGTTAGCAAGGAATGGTCTACATCTTAATATGTTAATACCAATGCGAGGGTTGATGTAGTTGATTGGGCTTTCAATGAGCACATTTTTTGGCTTCTAATAAAGATTGTAAATGTAAGTTCTTATTTCCATTCTATTTGTTTATTTTGTGCATACTTATTTATGTTCGTGTTTAATAACAATTGCAAATCACAAAGCCTTTACCTATTCTCCCTTGAGTTGCTAATGAAAAAATCCCGCAAGGGGCTATATATATAAGGGCATTGATCATTAAATCCATTTATAGTGGGGTTGAGAATAAATATAGTCCCATATAAGACATCATTGATCAACAACAACATCAACTTCACGAGTCCTTAGATACAATTGCCTATTTCTTGAATACAATATTCTAATAAATTTCAAGGTAGGTGAGGAGGTTCTAAGTGGGCTCTACAGTCATAAAACAAATGGTACATAATCTTCATCTTAGAGAAAAAATAATTTCTAATATTGAGATCTACAGGCTTGCACAAGGAGATCTCTTTGCGCAAGACATGTGTAAGGCAACTCAAATGACATTACAGCTAAATAAAAGTCTATTAAGGGCATAATTTAAGTTTCAAAAATAAAACTTTTTGTCAGGTTAATGCTAAAACTCAAAGTTGAACAATGGATTCAATTCTTTTATTTTACTCATTATAGATGCATGGTGAGAAAAGTTTGGTGCTAAGGTCTGAAACCTTCATAGAATTGCAATTCATTTCTTTAAGCCAACAATGCAACACTTTAGGATGTGAGTGCAATTGAAGTATATTTGAGCATATACTCTCCAAGAGGTACAAGAAGTTGTCAATGCAAATGTTGAATGATTTTGTTTATGTTCATTATGTCACAAACAAATGTTGGGCACTAACTTATCTCCCATCACTCTAGAGGAAGTTGATCCACAGTCAAATTGGATCACCAAAGTTAAGGATCCCATCTTCAATGAGGATGAATTTTCATAGGTTGATCAAATGAATCTAAAGGAAAAGATAGTAGCAATGGTGGTGGATTAGCATGAGTAGACAGACCCCTTGGATGTTGGTATCACTAATACATAGGTAAATATCATAGCCACATCATCATCAAGGACCTATATTAGATACCCATGCAGCAGTTTCCATACAACTATGAATGGTAGGATGAGTGATACAAGTTCCTTTGAGCCATGTTGGTGTGAATAAATTATTGTACCTAGTTAGTTCCTTACTATGAGACTTAGGGGACTTATTCATATGTTTACTTAGGTCCTAGGAATCTTTCTAGAAGACTTGGTTGTCAAGTCTAGATTTTATCTTTTCCTAGCTAGTTATGATAAGTTGTCTCATATCATAAGATTAAGACACTTGTCACAATCTTATGTCATCTTATGTGTCACCTTGGCTATATAACCAAGGGACTCTCATATATTGTATATTGAATTCTATTTGCATAATTGATAGGAATACAATTTATTCTTGTCATATTGATCTTCTCTCTTTTTGCTTTCCATTTGGCCTCTAGATCTTGGCAGGCTATCTCCTTAGCCAATTCTAACATGGTATCAAAGCAAGTTGGTTGCCATTGGATAGTCTTTTTTTTTAAAGATCTTGGTGGATCTTGAAAAGTTGAGTATGCTCTTCTCTTGCATTGTATGATGATCTGGAGAATCAAAAAAACTTGATAGAAATACCAGATTTTGGGGGGGTTCCTCTTTTGGCTTTGTATTGCAAATTCAAATAAGAGCTTTTTGGTGCAAATTTGAGCTCACCATTGAGTTTAGGGTGTTCGAGAAAGTCAATTTTGTCTTTTGTTTCATCCAAATCGAACATATGAGGCCAGATATATGAGGGTTTGAAGCTAAAGAGTGGTTGCCAGATCCAGGAGGTAGCTGCAATTTTGGAGCATTTTGGGTCAAATCTGACCCTTCCATCGCGTCCAGAAGGGCCAAAAAACTTGAGATTGACTATCAAATCATCGAAATCCAAGCACTTCACCTAGGGCTTGAGAAAAAAAATTCTCCTCCTTCGACGTACGAACGCCATTAATTGTAGGTTCAATGGTACAATTTCAATATATATATATATATATATATATATATATATATATATATATATTTAAATCGGTTTAAAATATTTGAATTTAAAAAAAAAAATTACTAATTTAAAGTTTCTACATTAATTTTATTTAAACATCAACAAAAAAAAGTTTGCGGACAGGTCTGCAACCTTGTACCGCAGTACCCTGCAGGTACAGCGAGCGCCATGCGGCACTGCCAGCGGGCGCCACACTGCCCCAACTGCGGGCCCCCAAATATCAACAGGCAATCAGGTTTTGAAAAATTGACAAGGTTTTTTTAAATAAACCGGCGGATATTTAAAATTGGCGGTGCAAATCAAAACCAACGCACTTCAGTATATTTTGTCCACTTGGTGAAGATTTCGTCGATCAAATCAACAAAATATTCCCAGATCTACAGTAGATTGCAAAAATAAGAATATTTTGTAGAATATATCGATGACAGGCATATTCCAGGCCAACAGAGAATATTCCATCAATGATCTGCAAGCCGTCAAAATTAACCTGGTGAATTGTTGACATCAGTGCCTTTTAAGAATTTTTTTGCCCCCCTCACCGTTGGCCTTTTTCATTTTGAAGGTGATTGTCAAATGGCCATAACTCGAGCTCGGGACCTCCTTTTCACGAGCAATTTTTTTTATTTGGGGTAGAATTTTGTGCTCTTTGTGGTGGTGTAATCAGATTTTGATTTTGGTGATTGGATTTTCCAGTTGAAAATTCTCACAGGTGTTGTTGCATCGTTCTCATTTTGGGAACTTCAAGGGCTTTGTTCTCACTCCTACAATAACATTTTTTTGTGCTGTTTTTTTTTAAGTGCATAATTTTTCATGTACTTTTCATTGGTATGATCAAATTGATCTTATTTTGTACCAAAACTTGTACTTGATTATGTGGCCTAATTTTGGCATTTGCATGTACCTTGATCAAGACCACTTTGTTGTTTTTGGCAAGTGGGAACTATAAACACACTAATCATAAAGTGTCAAGCTCATATATTTCTGGGGGGTTCTTTGATTGAGTGAATTTTTTGGGGGGGAGTGGGGCAGTGGGGGAGGGGGGGTTCTTGTGGTTGTGGTTGCATTCCTCTTGGTTTGTGTTCTTTCCTTCTTGTTTCATCATGGAGCCATCTACAATTCCACTTCTAACGCCTTACAACTATCATAAATGGAAATCTGAAATGAACAAATTGCTAAGAGTTAAAAGGTTGTACAGGATAGTTCATGGGCTTGATGATGAACCAAAAGATGATGAAGCTAAAAATAATAAGTGGTTAAATAGTTGTGAAGAAGCCATTGGCTATTTGTGCTTGTATGTCTCTCCTGAGTTGTTTCACATTGAGCACTTGGATACACCCATGGATATGTGGACTAAAATTGTCAAACTTATTTGGGAAAACAACTGAAATTCAAGGATATTTATTGGAGAATGAATTAATAAGTCTCAATCCATGTAATTTTGACAACATACAAGGCTTCATCACCAAATTCATGTCACTAAGAACACAATTTAAGGATTGTAAAATTGAGAAATCACATACACAATTGGTGTTAAGTGTTCTTTCAAAGCTAGGACATGAATATTCAATGTTTGTGTCTACTTTCTATGCTACAAATAATTCCTTTGGGAGTGAGTTTAAGATGCCTTCCTTTGAGGATTTTTCTATGCAACTCACTAGGGAGCAAGATAAGCTTACTCAAATGGGTGTTTTGAATTCTTCAAAATCCCATGCCTTGATTGCAAAGGATGAGAAGTCTTCAAGTGGCAAAGAAAAGAAAAAGAACAAGCTTAAGAAGAACACACAATCCACATCTAAATCCATAGAAAAACACAAAAATTCCTCTTCTAAGGGGGAAACATCTAAGAAGGAGAGGCCTACTTATGCATATTGCAAAAAGGACGAACATGAAAAACACTATTGTTATAAGAAGTATATTGATGAGTTGAAACATCTTCTCAAAAAGAATCAAATTGATTTGCCTTCTAGAATGTTTGAATCACCTCCTTCTCCTTCTTCAAAACAATCTAAAAAGGACAAAGTTCGAGCTGGTTTAGCTTCTAAATCAAGAAATAAGGGGAAAGCTCTTTGTGCTTTTCCAGGTCATGGATTTGGGAGATGGCTTCTAGATTCAAGAGCATCTCATCATATGGCATCTTCACAGTCTATATTCTCTTATTTTGAACGTTGTACTATGTCTTCTATTTTGGGAAACAATACATACATGAGTGTAATTGGGAAGGGGTCTATTAGTTTTGGGGACAACACTTTCCAAAATGTTTTGTGTTCCTCATTTGACGAACAATCTTCTTTCCATATATCAAATTACACATGGTGGAGATGGGAGGACTGTGGAGTTCACTCGTGATTCAGTCACCCTTCGAGACTTGGAGAGTAGAGAGATTATTGCTACTAGGATGGTTGATCATTCATCTTAGTTGTATACCTTTGTAGATTTTGCTTCTGATGGTGACATTGTGCCTTCGGCTGTTGATCATACTTCTAGTGTGAACCATGATTCAGAGGAGACATTTGGCTTTTTGAACTTGGGAGTACTCACATCACATCCAGTTCTTGAGCCATGCATTTTATCTCCTCTATCTATTGTTGTAGTTGTTGATGATTGTGTTGCTACAGATATGGTTTCTTGTTATTCAGTGCAGCAGGACATTCATTGTCTTTCAGATTTGGTTACTTGTGATGGCTTCTTGATGGGTATTTCAAACTTGTTTGTGGAGTCTCATATTGTAGATTTGGGAGACCTCGTTGATTGTATTCATCTTCTCTTTGATGGAGATTATCCTGCTTCAATTGTTGTGAGGGAACACTCTGCCCTCTTGTTCTTTCTCTACATGATCATCCTTTGCAGTTTGCATTGAGTGTGGATACTTTTGAACAACATTTGGAGGAGGTTTTTTTGTCTTCAAAGGAGATATCATTGTCTTTGGATTATGTTCTACATTCATCTCTACTAGATTCTAGATTATCCTCTTCAGTAGTGTGGCCTAGAATGCCTATTTGGAGTGTGTCAGCTTTTGGCATCAACATGGAGATACTTGAGCATGCTTCAAAGACATCATACATCATTCTTCTTCCCGCGTCTTCCTTTCAGGATTGGGAAGAAATTTTGCATACATTCTTGGTTTTGTTTCTTCCTAAGGGGAGAAGCGTTGTTCAGCAAGATTGGATCATCTTCAGCATTCAATGTCGAGCTTATACCATTACAGGAGACTCACCATTGAAGGGGGGTTGCATGGTCTCTCTTCTTCTTCTTTCTTCTTCTCTTATGGGGGGGTCTTTTTCCTCGTATGGGCTTTTGGCCTTCTCATGCATCACTGAGAGCTTTTTTGTATTTCATCTCTCTTTTGGGAAGGAGTTTTGTCCCACTAGGTTTTCTCCTTTTCTCCGTTTGTAAGATATTGCATTTACATTTGTACATGGATACCTAACATGGCCTAGTAGTCGAGACCCATCCTTGCATCTTTGCATCATTTGCATAATAATCTACTCCCTAAGTTGCACTTAAGAGGGGGTGTTGGTGTGAATAAAGTCGTGTACCTAGTTAATTCCTTACTAGGAGACTTAGGGGACTTATTCACATGTTTACTTAGGTCCTAGGAATCTTTCTAGAAGACTTAGTTGTCATGTCTAGATTTTATCTTTTCTTAGGTAGTTATGATAAGTTGTCTTATATCATAAGATTAAGACACTTGTCACAATCTTATGTCATCTTATGTCTCACCTTGGCTATATAACCAAAGGAATCTCATATATTGTATATTGAATTCTATATGCATTATTGTTAGGAATACAGTTTATTCTTTTCATATTGATTTTATCTTTTTGTGCTTTCCATTTGACCTCTAGATCTTGGTAGGCTATCTCCATAGCCAATTCTAACAAGCCACAGCTATACTTTTAATTTTGATATTTGTTTTAATGCCATAGATTTCTTAATCCATGAGTTTTGTATACATAGATTTACAAAATGTTTCATTTAACTAAAAAACGATTATGTAATTGATGTATACTTGTGTATGGGATCAAATAACTTATATTTGATTAGTTTATTATGTATTTAAAGTTTATTTGTTGAAAGGTGCACGATAAAAATTTAAACCCTAAGAAATCTCTATATTTCACATTTTTTTCAATTTGCCAAGTCTTGGTTGAGTTTGAGACTGAGATTGAGCGCGAGTTTGAGTCCAACTCAAAAATCAATTTATTGATTCTAAATCAAGTCCAAATCTTGTAACTATGTCTCAAATCATATGCCTATTCTTCATAATCAAGAGGCAGCAAGAATCATATGCCCATTCTTCATAATGAAGAGGCAGCGGAAAAAAAACCAAACCATGTGTAGGCTTGGATTGCTAATGATCCCCTCTAATAGTTTGCATTCTTGAACCTACAAAATCAAATATTTATCCTAAAACACATCTGATAGAGAACACTTGTAAGCATGCATTGCATACAAAAACAAGACATACACAAAGGTCTTTGCTAGAGGAAAATTGCTAACAAATGTAAGTTTGTACACCCATAGTCTCATTATTTAATGGGTTCCATAGTAAACAACTTTCATAATAGTTTTCTTCCCCAATCCACTATCGAGGCCATAATCCACCTTGGTGTTTGGATTCACGACAAAGTAGAAAGTTGAATAGTTATTGTAGAACCAAACCCAAATTTATGGGTAACATATAGAATAATGAAAACATATCGCAAAATAGTTTCTACAAAGAAAATTGTGTTGAATTCACACATTCAACTAAGAATTGACTCACAGATAGTATATTCATCCATGTGTTTAGATAAACTCCCATAGATATGTGAGCTAAGCCAAGGTATCATGGGTATAAATAAAATAATTGATAGAAGGAAGAAATCCTACATGGGGATCAACTTTGTACTTTCCCTCCAATGGTAGGAAGAACCTCTTGAACAACTTGTACAAAGGTAGCAATTTTATATGTGAAAAATCCTACTAGCATTGGTATTAGATCCAGATGAACAAACCCATAGTCCGGTACTAGGATCCTGTCAGCAATAACAAAAATTCCATTTATGAGTAGTGTGTACAATAACCATTAAAATTTGGGAAAAGTAATCACAAAATCAAAAATTACAAACCAAAATATAGTTCATTATTTAGCACATTTTACTCACCCATTCCAACGATTATACATCATGACCAAGATCACAGGAACCAATAGTCTTGGCTGCCCTAGAACTCCTCTGCAAATAAAAGGATAGCTTGTCAAGATAACTTTAGATGATCAAAAAAAAAAGTTGACTGATTATCTACTAGGCAGTGTCGCAAACAAAACAAATATAAAAAATGATTTTGAGTATTGAATTAGAAAAATCAGAAATAAAACCTTGAAGTTTTTGAAATTTATATTCTTTATAGAAGAGTTTCACGCTTAAAACTTTGTTTCACATTAAAAACATATGATATGATATAATTTATTTCAAGACTGCAAACGACTCATGAAATGCATGTTAGAGAGTGGCAGACAAAGTTTGAACCAACAAAGGGCGAAGGCATGATATAGTTCATCATTATAAAATAAACAAGCAGTAAATCATTTTCATAATTCATTAAACTCTAATCACCATTATTCATACCATATAAAGATTTACAACAACCAATCATTCCATAAACAATTCAAAATATCAAACTCAGCTAAAACATGGCAGCCCAAAATCTAAGCTTCCACATGGTCTTTATTTCACATCCATATGCCAATAGTGGCATGGTGTGATGGTTAAGTTGTTGTGGTGTTGTTCTTACCATCAAGGTTCAAATCCCACTAGGGTGTTATTGTTGAATGTTTAAACTGGGGATGAGGTCCCCCATTTGTGACCTCACCGGTTCATAGCTCCGGGTCAAAAGCGTTTACCCCTTTAAAAAAAAAACATGGCAGCCGAAAAGTTTAACTTGGAGTTGAACTTGGTGAAAAACTCAGCAAATAAAATCAATTACATAGATACACAATATAAACTTAAATAATGCATGAGAAGCAGAAAGAATGAATTTAGAGAACACGAGTCTATTTTGATAATAGGAGCACTACTGGGAATCAGGGTGGACTCAGGAAACAAAAACTGTAAATGGAATTCAATTTCTTGGCATTTAATCAAAAAACTAAACACCGAAAAATTCATGAAAATAGTGGGGGGCGGGGTAGGGGGCCACTGTTTTTGTTATTCCAATCCAGATAAAAGGAGAAAAAACTCTGTTTTTCCATCTGATGCAACTCAAAACAATTTTTACTTTCTGCTTTTCAAAATAGAGAGGATTTGGGAATGGCATCCCCCAATAAGGTCGAGGGGCAGCCATTTTTCAAAAATGAATTGCTTTTAACCAATAGTCAATAAATCCTTCCAGTCACTTGACAATCAATTCACACCTCTATTATCCAAAATTCTAAATTGTTGAAAACAAAAATGACAAAAAAAACAGTTTTCCTGTCGATTTTTTTTCTAAAAATCATTGTTTGACCCCCACTTGCTAACCCCCTTGAGATGCTCCAAATCACCCCAACACTAACTTTGGCATGGGACCAAATGACTTGGCTTCATAAGCGACCAAATGGAGGAAACATATGCTAATGCAACCATAGTCCTTAGAAAACTTCTCTAGTAAAAGAGACATCTGACCATAAGGCCATGCAACTACAATTCATTTTTCAGATTACACCTCCCAAATAAGGGGAGTTTTGATCCCCAAAAGCTTAACAAGTGAGGAAATCTCTTCTCCACATCTTCTTTGGGATACCACTTAGCCTTGTTCAATAGTTGCCCCTTCAACCCTACTAACCATGTATCACTTCCTCCTCTTCTTGTCCAGCACCACATCCCCCTCCAGCTCCTCTTGGCTACTTGGAGCTAAAACATTAATGGAAGGTAACAACGAGTCCTCTTCCTCATCAAGCATAGAAGGTTCAAACAAATGGAGCTTGTCAATATTTATGACTGAGTACATCTTCATGCAGGGAGGCAAATCCAACCGAAGGCATCTCCCACTTGTTCCAAAATCTGAAACAAATCATACCATATTGGCTTACACCCAAGTGTGATTTCCCACTTTAAACTTATACCCACCCTATGCTGGCCATGTTACTGCTTGAACTTAGCTTGAGACTCCAACTTCTCCTACACTTGGAGATGAACTTACCAAACCTTGTCAATGAACCATTCAGCCTTGTGGACCCCTGAATCCACATTTTCTAGCCCTTCTCTTGACTATCTCAAGACAACATCAAAAGGACTAGGAGGCAAATAACCAAAACATGCCTCAAAAGATAGACAATTTGGTGGATGCATGAACTGCCCTATTATATACACTGAATTTTCATTTCATAATTTAGGATACTTCTGATAATAACCCCTCAAGAGTTGCACCAAGGTGTGGTTCACCACTTCTGTTTGCTCATCAATTTGAGGATAAAAAATGGTAGAACAGTTCAAGAGAGTATCCATTTTCTCCCAATGCATTCATCAAAACTTCCCCAAGAACCTAGATCTATATCTGATATGACACTCTCTGAAAAATCAAAATGAACCCACAAATGAAAAAAGAACACAGCTGCTTCACTGCCCTTCATCTTCTTTTTGCATGGAATCAGCATGTGCATCTTGCTGAATCGATCCACCCTCATGAATAAGTAATCATGCCCCTTCTTCGATATGGATTAAACCTCCTACAAAATCCATGGAGATGCTCTTCCATGGCCTTGAAGGTACAAGTAGTGGTTGGTACAATCCTAACTTACAATTACTTGGCTTGCTTATACACCACAATTTGCAACACCAAATGAATCTCAAAACAATCACTTGCATATACAGCCAATTCACATACCTTTGAAAATTTGTCATTGCCATACTTACACCAAAATGACCTAAAGCTCTTGAGGTATGAGTTTCACACATGAACAGCAACCTTCTTTTTTTTGGAACATACGGCTTTGCCAATTTGTCTATAAATCCTTGGAGGAAAAAGTCCAAATTTGGCTCAAAATCTGCCACTTTCTCTCTTTGCTTACTTGTATATGTCACTGAAATTTTAATCTTCAGCATATACATCTTTGGCAAAAGGCTCCAATTGAGAGAGAGTACTCACCATAGAAAGAAGAGGCAACCTAGACAACACATCAGCCACCTTGCTTGTACTTGATCACCAAGTGGAACTGTTAAACAAAACTTCATCCACTTGTAGTGCCTTGCTTGCTGAGTTTTGATTCAGGATGCAAATACTGAAGATGTTGATGATCCATATAAACAACTGCTTCTTTGCCAAACAAGTAGTGTTTCAACTTTTTCACCACTTGCACTAGGGCATACAACTCTTTATCATGTGTGCTATAGTTTAGAACTGCCCCTTTGCAAATCTTTGAATGATAACATATAGGCCTTCCTCCTTGCAACAAAACAGCCTCCACTGCATAATCATTGGCATCCATTTCTGCTTCAAATGGTTGTTGGAGATTAGGAAAGACAAGAACCGATGCATGATTTATTTCCTGTTAAGTTCCTCAAATGCTCTTTGCTATTTGTTACCACAATAAAAACAGTTTTAAGCCCCTGTTATAGCATATGCAGTGGAGCAGCAATATAGGAGAGAGCTTTGACAAGTTTTCTTAGATACTAGACAGCTCCAACAAAACTTCATGTTTTGTTGATTAATATAAGCTTTGGCCAACTCACAATGCTCTCAACTTTTGCAGGATGAATCTTAATCTCTCCATTACCCACCATGTGCCCGAGGCAGACAACTGATGTCCACGCAAGCTCACATTTCTTTCCATTCAACAACTCATCCTCCTTAAAGACTTGTAGAACTTGCTTAAAATGAGATATGTTCTCCCAATATGTCCTATTAGAAACAAAGATATCTCACCCAAATAAACTATTATAGAAGAGTTTATGAGTATTCTAAGTACCTCATTTATCAATCTCATGCAGATAGCTGAAGTGTTGAATTACCCAAATGGTAAAACATGCCACTCATAGGCCTTGCTTAGTCTTGACTCTCATAGGCCTTGCTTAGTCTTGAATATTGTTTTCCAAATATCTTCTTCCTTCATCCTTACTTGGTGATAACCAAATTTGAGATCAAGTTTAGTAAAATGCTTAGCATATTTTAGTTGATTGAAAAGATCATCAATATGTGGTAGAGGGTACCTATTCTTGATAGTGATCTTGTTCAAAGCTCTATAATCCAAATCTAAACACATACACCAAGTTTAGTCCTTCTTAGGTATCACCACTATGAGATAACTGCAAGGTGATGTACTAGGTCTTATAACTCCCTACTCAATGAGAGTTTTCAGTGCATCTTCACTTCATTGGCCTCTAAAAGGCTTTGCTAGTACATCCATATGTTTGGAAGAGAGCAATCAGGTAGCAATTGAATTTCATGCTCTGTTGGCGTTTAAATTCACACCTCTGGAATGCGTTTTTGAAACGGACAGCTATGCACAGATAAACTGCTCTTCAAATTAGGAGGGGAAGCTCCCTCTTGCTGATGGTGTTGAAAGAAAGTAAACTAAGAACTAAGTTGCCTATCTTTTTTATCAGCTTAGAGCACAAGGTTTATTAAACACAAACGCCGCAGCTGAGATTTTCCGATTTAAGAACTTCAACAACGACTAACTTAAACTAAAGACGTTTCTAATTTCTCAAGTAATAAGCAGAGCAAGAGAAACTAGAAATGAACAAGGTTGATTTCTGACAAAATACTTCAATAAACTCTCTCTCAACAAACATCTACACACTTCAATGTAAGTTGAAATCAAGATCATAAAAGTAGAACATAAATAACGGAAATCTGAGATGTTATATCAAGGCAAAGGAGGCTCATGATTTTATTTCTCAAACTGGAACAAAACTCACTTCTAACATGCCTGGAACGAAATTGCAGCTAAAGAGGCTTGCAATCTTGTTCTTACACAATAGAAACAGCAATCACACTAACTCCTTGTTGGCTAAAGAGGCTCAACAATTTTCTATCACAACACAATTGAACAACACTTGAATAACAAATAGAAGGCACAATAGGCTCAGCGTTTTGTTATCACTAGCATGGTTAAAGAAACTAATGAGCAAAGGCCCTTATTTATAGACAAGCAAAGGAGTAGGGAACCCTAAAATCTCCTTGCTTTCACAATCTAGGGCTTGCTCAGCAAGCAAGCTTTATTTCTAAATCTAGAAAGAAGATAACATCTAACACCTAAGAATATCAAAAAAAGCGGAAAACGCCAACTATTACATTTATCTTCTTTCTCTTCTCAAAGAATAGATAAGGATCATTCTAAGAATAGAAAGAAAGCGGGAAGAAAGCTTCTAGAAGAAAGTTGCTTTAAAGCAAGATCACATCCGCTAGGAAGTTAGAAATTGTGTCCCGGTTCGGTGCATCTATGCCTTCAATAGCAAAACACCGCTTTTCTAGAATATCTTCAGCATCTGCAACTGATCTCGGGAAATCTTCGACCTCATTGGCCACCTTTTCAAACTTTGCTGGCATCATCGAAATATGACTTGGCAGAGTCTTATGTTTTTCTTTCATTCACTTCAATACAATCTTCTTCTTGTATTTTTCCTTATGAATCTTCCATATCCTCTCACATTCGCCCTTTGAGATAGTGACACTTTCAGGCCAAGGGGGAATGGAAAAACACTTCTCAATCATATCAGGCTTTAGACTGCAAACCAATCTACCATCATCTGCCTGAATCTCCCTTGTAGCCGGGTTGTAAAGCTTGATGCAAGCGATTACGAACTCGAGAATCTGAACTGATATAGGAATAGACGCTGCTGCGAGGAGTCCAGAGTGCCCCAGGTTTCTAATTGAGGTGTTCCCTGCGCTCTCCAAAGCGTGTAGATCAAACACCGGCTTAATGTGATGCAAATCTATCTCAATGGTTTTGATGTAATCATGATAAAGAGCTGATCCAGTCTTGTAAACATTGGGAGTGTACTCCATTTCGGAAAACTTGAAGAATGACTGTAAACTCGCCTAGGTTCAGACAAGTTTTGAGCAACTTACTATTTTTAGAATGCTGATTTTCTTCGCTCCAACAGACAAACTTTTTGAAAATTTTCTGAGATATGGGTTTTGCTCAGAATTTCGTTGCAAGACAACCCAAATCGTCCATTTTTGAAAATTTTGAATTTCGACCGAAAAAGCAGCAAACCCTAATTTCTTCAATTTTTCACCGAAAAAGCTGGCACCTGGGTTTTGTTCAGAATATGATTAGAAATGGACCCAGTTGATTAGATTTGCAAAACGCTGATGGCTGATCCAAAAAGCATAATAGGATTTGAAACTTTCACTGACATGAAAAGCAAACTTGATGAAGTTCTTGAAAATTTCTTCAGAAGAATGAAGTGAAAAGACCCAGATGGCTGAAAATTTGAAAACCTTGGCCTTCTCCTTGAAAAATTTGATCTTCTGGATGAAAAAGCATGAAAAACAAGGGTTTATGTTGCTGGTCTGAAAAATTTGATGAATAAACAGCAAACTGAGCTCTTGAATCTTGAAAAATTTCTTCAAACTTGCTGCTCCAACTTTCTCCTTTGAATGCTACCTGCAAAAATAATGAAAATTACATGAAAGAAAGGTGTTAACTAGACTTAGGGTTATGAATTAGGTTTGCTTTCTTTTGCTTTTATTTTCAAAACCCTAAAACCTCAGCTCATTGAACTTGGACGCCATCTTCCTTCTTGCAATTTTGAAAATCTTGAAAATTTCTCTAAGGCATGAGAAGATGGGCGCCCTTCTTGGCTAGGGGCGCTACTTCAAGAAGTGTTAGCCAATTTTTTGGGATTTTCAACTTTTCTCCATTTTGACCTCCTACTTCGCCTTCGATTTCCGGCTTGCAGAATAATCTAATGAGCGAGCTGAAGGATTCATCGCGGAGCCTAACCAATTCTGAGACGAATGTTCTGGAGGCATCTCTGGCTAAAAACCTCATCTCGACCTTCGAATTCATGGGAGCATTTCTTCTCCAAGGGCGCCCATTTTTCCCATAGTTAAAATTTTTTATGATCTTCAACTTCTTCATTCACTCTTCTTCTACAAATGATCTCATCGAATCTCATGATCCGGGCGTCAGATTGACTGCCGGTTATGTTCGTTGCGAAGCTGACAAGATATTAGGAAGGGTCTCCTAGGAGAAGCTTCGCCAAACAATTGAATTTAGACCTCCAAAAGCTTGGGCGCCCTTCTTGGCTGGGGGCGCCCAAACTCACCAGAGTTAGAATATTTTTACCTTTTCTCGTTTGCTTTTGAATCTCAGTTCTTGGCTCTCATCAGACCTTCTATTCAATGCTTCATATCTGGCGACTGCGACCTCCGATTGATGTGTTGGATATCTCATTGGAGAGCTAGATCAATTGTGAAAAGATCACGTTAGAGCCTCATCTATGAATTCATCTGTTTTACCCCTTGAAATCTTGGGCGCCTCTTCTCTCCTGGGGCGCCCAAACCTTCCATACTTGGCCATTTTTTATTTTACTTTCTTCAGAGTTTGAAACTTTCATTCTGTACGTTCCTCTTTGATCAGAATCTGCTCAAGATTGGACAATCGGATGATCTGCCGGAGACAGGCGTTGCGAAGCTAGCTGAATACCGAAGAGATTGAGCACATTTTTAAACCCTAACGGCTGAGTTAGGTGCCTCAAAAAGTTGGGCGCCCTTCTTCACCAAGGGTGCCCAAACTTACCAGAGTTAGTCAAATTTTGATAACTCTCATTTTCTCCACTCTGACTTGTGTGAAATCTCTCTGTTCAACCTCGAATCCCGGGTGACTGGATAATCTGATGACTACACCGTTAGATTCGTTGCGGAGCTGGCAGAGAAATGAACAACTTTAATTAGAAGTATAAGCCCTAATTTTACCATTTAGTGCCCTAAAAAGATGGGCGCCTATTCTCTTCTGGGGCGCCCAAGTCAGCCAGTGTTAGAAAATTCACATTTTTCACTTTCTTCTCCGTTCTTCGTACTCGCTCACCAATTCGCCTTCTGTTGAATGCTTTGAATGTTGAATTTGACGCCTAGCAGCCAACTGACCTCCATTGATGACCTCGGAGCTCCTGTTATGCTTCTGAAAAAGCAAAATTGACCCACTAGGGCAAAACTGATTATTTTGAGATTCTGACTACACAAGCCTGATATGGACGTATTTTGAGCCAATCAAAATCAGTTTGGACCCTAACGGACCAACTTTCTATTTTTAGAAACTTTCTATGTTTAGAAATTTTTTCCAGTATCCGTTTCAAAAGAAACCCAGAAAACGTTACTATTTTTAGAAAATTTCTAAAAATAACAGTTTTCCTAAAAAGTAGGGATGAAAAACTGAGATCCGGGTTTTGTAGATTAAACTACTCTGAGCAGACCCAGATCGTCAAATTTTGAAAATTTCACGTTTTAACCCCTCATGCAAGACCTGCACACCCAAATTTTGGCCTTTTTGACTGATTTAACAAGACTTTTACTCACTTCTTCAAAAATGTCTAAGTGTAACAAAAATTTTAATTTTGGGGTACAACATGCTCAATAGCTCTTTTTGGGGGCAACCCCTTGGGTTCTAAGAACAACTTAAAAAATTGTTGAACAAGCTGACCTACATCTTTCTTTTTCTTATTTGTCTTTAGCCCATGTACTGTTTCTATCTCAGTTACCCCTTTTTCCTCTTTGTCCCACAATTACAACAAAACAAACTGACCACTAGCATTTATTAGTCTCTTGGTTTGTGAAGCACTTACCATACATTTTGGACCTGTACAAATTTAAGATTAGTCCTTGCAATTTTGGGATATATTTTACGCATGTATCCGGTATGCATTGTCATCTATATTATTAATTCATGTATTTATTTTATCAAATAGTGCAGTAAACAGCACAATCTCATCTTGATGATGGATCATTGAGTATGATCCAAATCGTTGATGCTCAAAAATTTTACACAATCAAATCCAAAATATGCACTTCAATAACATGGACTGTGGAAAATTCATTTTGTTAATTTATTATTTATTCAATTCATCCTTTACCTTCATCCCTCACCTTTAATTAAATAAATTTACAATGATTTAATTAAGTCTAAATCTTATCCCCAAATCCTCCAACTAAATAAATTAATTAATACCTACTTAATAATTGATTTAGGCTAATTAATCTCCTTACCATTTTTCATAATTTTTAAATCCACACAATCCTCAATCCTTGTCCATTTAGTCCTAGCCATTAAATCATTTCACATGGATTACAATCTAAACTTGTCATCATGTGACAAATATCCCTCGACTCTTTATGCTCACACATGTCAAAGCATTCAAAAGTCAAACCTACCTTTTACACCTTTATCCCTCTTGTGACACTAAAAGGCTAAGCCTCAATCCAAACCTTAATCCTCAATCAATCTCAACCATCCATTAACCAATGCATCTTGGCCCTTGATTTCTCTCTTGGAAAATCTATAAATTGAAGGCCTCTCATCCCATTTGAGCATCCACTAATAAGCTAACTAAATGCTGTTCATTTTTCTATATAATTTACTTCTATCATAGCCTTATATTGTTGCATTTTCTATCTAATCTTATTCTACTATTATGCTGTCCATTTGATCATCTATCATCTCAATCTTATTGTCATGCTGCTGGTTTTATGAGCAACCACATTCCATCTATCAACACATCGCACATGATCATTCTGAGGTTTGCATGTATTTGGTTTGAATTAGTCTTGATTTTATGCTATTTTCAGTTATTTCATTTGCATACAATACACAAACCATTGATGATATTGCCAGAATTGGACCAATACAAACCATTGTATGAAATTCTTTAAACTCGTTAGGGTTAAGAGATCTGAAATTATTGTTAGCAAGATGCCAACTCCCAGTTGGTAATAACTTCAAATTTGAATTTAAGTATCTATTTTTCCACCCATAGGACAACCTCCATTCTTCAGCCCTAACCATAATCCCAGTACTAAGAAGCAAAGATAAAAACTGATGGATCCAATAATTTATCCATCACATTCTTCCTTCTTTTATCACTCTCCTGTTAACCAAATACACACACACATTAATATGTTCCTTGCACCAAAACCTCTTCAACCCCATCTACTGCCATTGTAGTTGCTGTCATATTTCCTTTTTCTCATTTCTGGCAACATAGCTATCCGCTCAAGATGAGCATTACCATAGCTGACATTCTTGTTGATAATTTATTTCTCAGATTTGAAGCATCCAAATATATTTCTAAACAGAAATTTCAAACAAGATGGAAAGCATCATATATGATATTAGACAGAAAAAGAACTTGCTGAGAGATCTAACAAAGTTTCTGAAAAATCCTAAATACTAATACAATGAAATATAACTAGAATGGGTAAACCTAAAACATTCGAACACTAAATAATGTAAAGAAAGAGAGAATGCAAACATAACAAACTTGGTTATGAGTAAGAATCACCTTGCAGCCCCCTTAACACCCTGCTTCCCATAAGAATCCACACTGTTTCCCAGCATGCGGATGTATGCAAGGGATCCAAGGAATCCAACACCAAAGCTGCTCAGAGGACAAAAAGATCCTATAGTCAGAATAGAGTTTGAATTCAAAAACTCTTGACAAACTATGTCAAAATATCCCCACTTAACATCAGATACTTATTCAACTGACCGTAACAGATTTCAATAAATAGCTACTTTGAGATCATAAGTGTCCCAGAGAAATAGATTCTAATATAACATTAACTTAAGCAAGCTTCAAACCTACAGGAGAACCAAAGGATAGGTGTATTTGTACTGCATTCTATATAACACAAAGATGTTGCTCAGAAGAAGTTATACTAACAAAATTGAATCTCATTTGAGCACTTCCTTGGTCCTGCAAAATAATCTGTAAAATGTTATCAGGAAAAATCCACTGAGTTGGGCAAGAATGCCCTTCTTGTCTGTTGAAAATTTTATTTTTCTAGGAAAGTGTGTCCCATTTATCTCCCCAAAGAAAAGCCTTTTGGTCTAAGAATAAGGCTGTTACTCTTGTCATTGGCGAGGATAAACTGGAAATCAAATTGGAAATCAGAACAAAGTCTCAACTTGAAAGAGCGGATTTTGGTTTGGAGCAGCCTGATAAAGATGCAAATGCTATTATTGGAGGAACCTTTTTTATCATTGCTCTACTGGTCTTTCTCTTATTTTAATATTCTTATTATGGTTACAGTATTTTCTCACTAGGGTCTCATCAGACATGAGAATGTACATATCTTGAGTTAATAACTTCTTAAGTAAGACAACAGCATGTTTTTCGTATCTAGAAAACATAAGAGCAATTCTATTTGAGTTGCATACCATTTTAGTGAATGACTCACAAACACAAAAACCAATTTTATCTTTGCAAGATTTGACTCTGAATTTGACTATGATATATCTAGAATTAGACATATAAAACTATGTGTTAAAATGACATGATAGTATTTCCTTACCTAGTAGCAACTTCTGGAGAATATGATACATAAGCACTCACAGTTCCAAGGCCACCCAAGGCCAAAGTGATAAGCTGTAACCTTTTTTTCAACTGTAACAATTAGAATTACATCCATATTCAGATAACATGAATTGATTAATTTTCCAGATAATTATCCTAACTTAACAGGAATGAGATTCAATATATATTCATATACCTGAATATACAGTTCCCTTGATTGGGCGGCAAGGACAGCAGGGTCGTCCCGTTTACTATTGATGTTGCGCAATAGTATATCCTAAAAATAAAATAATATTATTAGCTGAAACAAAGCAAGACGATAAGGGTACAGACCCCACAAGCAAGAATATAATTTAACTTTTCAAAAAGAAAGGTCCAATACCATGCATCAAGGATAACATTCAGTGTCCCCTCACTAGTAGCATCAGAAAGTAAAACTAGAGACTAACAAACTATCTAGTAGCCTTATTCTCCAAAGGTATGTGAGGCAATACTGCCCCATTCCATTGACCTTCTTTTGCTCACAGGAAATTGTCTATATTTCCTTTTTTTAAATGAATGGGAGTTGTGGAGCTATCATGTTATCCATGTGCATTTTGCTGATGATCCACTCCTCACCCTTCTGCAGGATATAAGAAATGTGTCTAATACCAGAAGATGCATCCTGACCAGCTGAGTCTTAGAGCCCCAATTCAATAATAGCTGTCACAATGGTACAAACGACATCTCCCTTTGGATATCTTTTCACTATGGATGATCTAAATGGGAAAATTTCTTATAGGAATGGAAATCCCTTTGCTATTAATATTGTAGACACGTAAAATATACCGATTGACATTGTGCATCTGATCCTGACTTACTAACATCGTTTCATCCTGAATCATCCCTCGGTCTAACCATTTAATCAAATCTCCTTATCTAATTAAATTCATCAATATTCCTCTCTTAATTAAATAAATCATTTTATCTAATTAAGTCAATCTCTTCTATAAATTAAATCAATCCATCCTGATCTAATTATCCCTATTTAATTAAATAATCAACTTATTTGATTAAATCTCTAAAGTCCATCTCTTTAATTAAATAAATCAAAGTCCTTATTTGATTAATCTCTTGTCATGTTCCTCTCCTATTTGATTTAAATAAATCCATAAATTTGAGTCAAATAAGTCACATCATCTAAATCTCCTATTAAATTAATTAACCCTTGATTAATTTAATCTTATCTCATGTCCCATCCTCTAGATAATGCAAGTTGCACATGAAAATAGATTTAATTCATTTATTAAATCTCTATTTTCCTCACAAGGGGAATATTCTCTCAATTTTTGAGTCAACATGTACATCCAACAAGGCAATAACTTCATCTTACATGTCCTTTGTCTTGAGCCAAGTGGAATTTATTGCAATTTCCCTTCCCTCTTGCAAGTCATTTCAACAAATTTGAAATTCAAAAATATGCATTTATTGGCACAATCCCCAAATCTTGCACATCTTCCATCCATTCATAGATTGACAAGTGGCATCATGCCATTGGATGAATGTTAGTCCCACATTGTTCAAAATTGGACATTCATCCATCTTGGCATTCTATAAATAAAGAGCTCATATCCTCATTTGATCATCCACAATTTATGCAAAGTTACCATGCTCAAATATCTCTCCAATTCCATCCATTATGATTGAGTTTTTAACTAGGTTTTTGCAAATTTTTGGCTTGGAGCTCTCATCCTTCATCAACAAAGTGGATCAACTATCTTCAATACATCAAGCTTACATCTTAGGGATTGGGAGAGGGCCAATTTTCACATCAAATTGGCACCAATTCCCCCATGGGATCATGTGTTTGCTAAGTTACCGGTTCGGGTTCGGGGACGGGTTCGGGTACGAGAACCCGGTACGTTACGGGCAAAATTTTTTTCACGTGTGTGTGTATATATATATATATATATAATTTAATATATTATAAATCTATATATATGTATTATATATACAAAAAAATAAGAGAAATATAGATAATTGTAAAACTAAATCATTTCATAGTATGATACTTGATCATTGATCAATGCCAAATGCCAAAGATAAATATTCACAATCATTGATCATTGATTGAACAAGATTCATCATACATTTACCCTGGCAAACACATTCCCAGGTCTGAGATATTTATAAACTCATTGTATTACTTGTAACTGCTGTTCATTCTATTATCTGGTGTTATAAATCAATGTATTTGCTGCTACAAATAGACTGTGAGAAGTTGTAAAAGATTATAACCTTGTCTCAGATTGAGTACAGACTTTCTTCTATCTGCTGTTAATTTTCTGAGGATTAACTTCATACATCAGTTCTAAATAGAACACAGGAAGTTCTTGCAATAAGTCTGAATATGCTTAGTAAACTATGAAATGATCAATGCTGTTTTAGGGTTAGGAGGAAAAAAAATTTTAAAAAAAAGAGTTTTTTAATCAATTTTGCTAAGTTAGCGAATTGGAATCGGAATCAGAATCGGGTACGTGGGTACGATACGGCAATTTTTTTTGGGGGGTTGGGTACGGGTACGGTACGTCTGTACAAAAAACATATAAAAATAATAAATATATACATATTCCTTAATAATATAAAATATAATAATTGTATAATATATTAATAATATAATAATATACAAATTTAGAAATTAATAACATTTTGAAACATATAAATTAATTATAATAATTAATATATGTTACATGTATAATTATTATTTTACTAAAATTAATAAAATTATAAAACAATGAAATATAAAAGTTAATTTAAATTATATTAATTAAATTATTAATGTATTTATATTATTATTTTAGAAATTAATGAAACATTGAACAATGAAATATATAATTTAATATAAATATATTATTTCTAAATTTATAATTTACAATTTGAAATTTCGAATAGTAATAACTAATATTTAATATTTTACATTTTATCATTTATTGTTAATTTATATTTTATATATTTATATATATGATTTAAATATATTTCAAATTTGAAATATAATACAATTGAATGTATTTATTATTAATTCATTTATATATATTAATATATAATTTTTATTATAAATGTAATATTTAAATGTTTTAGTTTTAATCAATAAATTAAAATATTTAAATATTCGAACTGAAGACTAGGTTAAAAATTGCAGAAAAAAACGAATGCCTTCTCTGTCCGTCGCTACTTCTGCTCTGCCCGTCGCACTCTACCCGTCGTGCCCTAGACTCTTCATGACGCGGAATGCAGAAATATCATCGCACTGTTTTGTCTTTTTGCCTGCCCTTTCTTTCGTGCCCCTAATCGCATTGACAAAGCGATGAGGAAAATGACGCTCAGAATCGATCCAGATTTGCCGCATCATGTTTAAAAATGGCGGGCAATTTTGGGCTCTTTTTTTTAAACTGGCCCATGGGTTCGTCCAACAGGGTGCGCGCCCATTGGGTTCGCGCAGCACGCAATTCCCCCATGGTACGATCCATGTGTTTGCTATTCTAATTAGGATTGAATCTATTTTGTTCTTTTTATTATGCTTTCCATTGTTTTCTTTCCTACTTTGAACTTGCAAATAGATTTCATGGGGAATCCTTGTTTTGGCTTGCAATCTCTTGTCTAACTTGTTTATTCTTGTTGTTTTGCAAGTACCAAGGTTGGGGTTCACACAAATATAACTGGTGCAGAAAATGGAGGGACTATATACATGACATTTATATCAAGTTCCTAAAGTAAAAAGCCCATAATCTTTCAGTGGCAGGCAAATATGAGGCATGTCCAATAGTACTTGCAGCCATCATTAAATAATAAAATCCCTGGATCATTCCTTATGGATTACTAATCATCTAATGGTGAATCTATACCATGCCCAAAACGACATGGGAATTGGAAGTGTTAGAAATAGCTATCCAATGAAGAGCATTGGCTGTTAAGTGGATTTTGTGTAGATAAGGCAATAAAGAAATAGAAATCTTAATAAGACAACCAATAATTCAGTATATATATGACTATTATAGGGCTAACCAATATTTTTCTTCTGAATTTGACCATGTAACTTTGTTACCAACGTTTCGGATCAAACTCTTATGATCCATCATCAGGGTATGAAAGCAAGAGAAGAGAATTGAGAAGATGTTAGCAGACTAGGATGACTAAATAGATGGAGAGAAATGAGGCCCAAGGAAAGTTGGCACAAGAACCTAGAAGCTAGAGGAGAAGGATGAGAGAAGGTAAGCCTAGGGAAAAAGGAGAGAAAGGAGGAAGGATAGGGGCTAATGTCAAATCAAAGAAAAGGGATTAGAAGTTGGCATATAGATCAGAGGCAAACCAAAATTAAAAGAATATTCGAAGAGAAAATAATAGAGATTGAAAGAAACAAAACAGATAAAAAGACAATTTAAACAAGATGTCAAGAATGGAATAGATGAGGAAGATGGAATTTAAAAGAAATTGGAAAGGAATAGATGATTATATTAAAGTAATATTGTTATATTTAGCGTGTAATGGCCATCTTAGTAGTTTAGTTTGCTTTCAGTTAGTTTTAGTAACTTTTTGTTTGTTGTTTTTGTTCTTGATTGTTTCTGATTTACAAACATCGTTTGTAATTTCTTATTTAAAGAGCATTCCTCTCCTTTTGTAAATCAATCAATTACCATTTCATGGTATCAAAGCAGAGGCAATTTTTTGGCAAACTCTATGATAAAATTCGTGGCTTTTTTACCTGAAAATTTTTTAAAATATTTTCAGAAGTTTTTGATTGATTTTTTATTAAAAAATTGTGGGATTTTTTGCTGTTTGAAAAATCGCGCCCTTTATTTTTCTGGTAATCGCAACCTACTGATCCTTCCATGACCTGTTTGTATGAGATTGTGTCTGGGCGTGTTTTCCCGTGCGACCTAGGGGAGTTTCTGTGCATGGTTTCTAATTTCATGGCAGTGTTTGGGCATCTTTTATCACACGATCTGCTCTCTGCACGACCTCTAAATTTTTTTCCGATTTTTTGCTGTAAAAATTGTGAGCCTAGTGCTAAAAATTGCGGTAATTTTTGCAAGCCTTTTTTTCTACAGAATTACGGGTGTCTCCTGTGCACGACTTCTGAACCTTCTTTTGACAACTTTTTTGAAACAAAAAAATCATGCTTGCTACTCACCTAGGTTTCAAACTTACTGATCCTTCTGTGACCTGTTTTCCCGTGCGACCTAGGCGAGTTTCTATGTACGATTTCTAATTTCATGGCAGTGTCTGGGCATCTTTTATCGCACAATCTTCTCTCCGCACAACCTCTGAATTTTTTTCCGATTTTTTGCTATAAAAATTCCCAAAAAGTGAACGTTTTTATTCTTTTGGTTTGAAAGAGTTACTATGGCCAAGGGAAAGCAAGAAATTCGTAGGATGTCATGGGTATGGCCTAGCATCCCCCTAACATTCCTAATTAGGGGATGTTCCCCTTGTAGAGGTGGTGCCCCCAATTCCTTTTGAAAATCTAAAACAGAGGGAGGGGACGAGAGGGGACATTATGTCCTCATCCCCCCATCCCTGAGGCATCCCCTCTTTCCAAAATGACTATAAACTAGAGGTCATAGGTTCCCAAGGACCAATGCATTTAAGTGACTTGGGTAGCATTTGAGCACTTGGGTATCACTTTTCCTTCTATTTCCAATTTGACCTTTTGTCACTTAAGTAAGTTTGAGATCTCCATCACACCTTTGTAAATTTTTGCAAGTGACATTTTGACATTCAAATGGCCTTGGGTGCTCCTAGGAGATGAGATGCACTTTTTGTTCTATTGTCAAGTAAGTGAATTTGGATGCCCCTAGGGGTCTTGATGCACATTTTTCAGGTTTTCACTTTGAGATTTACGTGGTTAGGCGCACCCTTGGGCATTTGAATGCACTTTTGTCATGGTTTCCACTTAAGTGATTTCATGTTCTACTTTGTCATTAACATTGCACTTTTCCCACTTAAGTGTCTTTTAATTCCAAGTTCACCAAAACATAACATTCCTCCTTGGCATGCACCAAGGCATGTGGGAGACATTTTGAGTATTTTTGACCTCCAAGTATAACATTCTCTCTTTGGTGCACTTCAATCCATCTATGCACTCTTTCCCCACTTATAATCCTCAAAAAGTACATCTTTTTGTCAAGACATATTCTAGAAAGCCTAATGACCTTTTCTTTGTCTTAGAACATCTTTTCCTTTCTTTAATCATCTAAGTTTCCATCTTCACCTTGCTTGATATGCAGCATTGGTTCCTTTCATTGGCCCTACAAAGATGTGACTAGAACCGACCACATTGACGATAAGGGAAACAAGGCTTCAACCATGACTCAAAGAAATGACAAGGTTTTGGCTTGAAACTTGACACAATACAAAAAATTCATATAATACAATATGGGTGCCTTTCCAAATGGGGGAATTCAAATACTTATAGTACACCAAACAAGAGAAGTTTGAGCCTGATCATTTATTTAACAATGAGATTCAGCAGAGGAGATGCCATGGGCATGCCCACTTAAAGGAGGGCCTCTTATTAGATTACTTACCCACCCACACTCCTCATTTGGGAGGGGAAGGGAGGAGGAGTGGACAAGTATTACAGTTATTTTAAAAGAGACCACTACAAGTCAATCCACTCAGCATGGTATATGATCCATGGTATTTTTGTAGCATACATATTTTAAAAAAAAATCATATGTAGTGAAATAAATAATTAAAGCTAGTGGTGGGGCCCTCATGCTTTCGTGATGCAAGTCTCCTTTATTTGATTAGAAGAATCAATCAATCAATGCATTTTTAGCCTAACAAGTAGGGCTTGAAACACTTAAAAGTTCCACTCAGATTTTGACCCTTAAAAGGAGTTTGTCTGCACAAATCTACTTCCACCCTTAGCATCTGCTAAATGAAATTGAACAGGAACCTACATCCAAAAGTGAATGGTGCAAGAGCTTGAGAATGATCTACCATGAAGATCATATGTTTGAGGACTCACCAGCAACACATGAAAGATCAATCAGGTAGATAAATTAACTCATAGCATACACATCAGCGCTATTAAAGTATTATTGTAATATTTAATGTTCATCTTAGTTGTTAGTTTTTAATAACTTCTTGTTTTCTGCTTTAGTTCTCTCTAGTTCACGATTGTTTCTTTTTAGAAACATCGTCTTGTACTTTATTATAAAAGGAGTATTCCTCTCGTTTAAAAACGAATGTCAAATATCAATTATCATTTCATGATATCAGAGCTTAGGCTCAAATTTTTTGGCGAATTTTTTTAGCAATAAAAATTCGTGTTTTCCTAAGAAAGTTTTGGAAAATTTCTTTAGATGTTTTGTTCAATTTTTTTATATTTCTCGACTATTAAAAGGTTTTTGGCGGATTTTTTTTACAAAATTTGTGGTGAAGTTTTGCCCTATTTTTTTTTTAATAAAAATTGTGGGCTCTCTTGCTGATTTTTTTTATGTAGAATTTCAAGGGTTTATTTCCTTGAAATTTTGAGGGTTTTCAAAAGGAAAATCGTGAGGTTTTCTGCTAAAAATCGCGATCTGGGTTTTGTGAAGAAATCGTGGATATTGTTTTGCAGAAAATTGCATTTTTTGGAGGAGAAGAATCACGTTTTATTTTCGTGGTTTTTTCGCCATGGCTAGGGCGGTTCACGTGCGTGCGACTGGTTTCCTCTGTCCGTGACCTTTGTCTTTCTACAAGTCGTGAAGATCTCTAATAAAATCGCATCCAAAGCTCACAGTTGTGTTTTCTCCCACACGCAATCTACAACTCATGCACAATTTCGTCTGATTTTTGGGCAACTGGAAAGGAAAATCACGCAAATTTATTTTGTGGGTTCCTATGCAAATTTCTACATGACTTAAGAGTTCTTTCTTACACACGTTTTCTGCAAATTGCAATTTTTCCTGAGTTCGTGATCAGTTCTGGGCCAATTTTGTCATTTTATAGCTTTTATCAATCGCATTTGAAAGACTCTTTTGTACTGCCATCCCTTCTGCGACTAGGGTGTGAAGATTTGCAGAGTTTTTCTGGGCGAGGTCTACTGAAAAATGCCGCCTAGGGTTTTCTGATTTTTTGAAGATTTTTTTCTGAAAAAAACTTTCCTTTTCTACCAAAAATTTTTGTTGTTTCTACTAAAAACTTCAGCTAGGGTTTGCAGATTGAAATTCGTGAGCTAGTTTTCTGATGTATTTTTGCAATTTTTTTGGTAAAAATTGTGGTTTTGTGAAGAGTTTTTGAAAAAAAAAATTCTAAAAAGTTTTGTGCCTTTTCTGCTACCTAGGGCGAAGTCTGAGTTTTTCTCAATTTTTTGAAACAAAATTGTGGGAGTCATGTCAGTTGATCACCTTGGGATCCATGCTAGCTAATCACTGTCTTTTACCTCGCTTTTTTGTGCTTTTGGAAAACGGGAGGGATGGCATCTATGCATTCTAAGCAAGAGTCTACCTCTTATGCATTGATGGCCAAAAGACCAGCAAATCATGTCAAATCATCTGCATGGTACATTGATTCTAGAGCCTCTCGGTATTTCACAAACAGGAGAGATTGGTTCATGGAGTATATGCTTGCTCCAACTCCATCATCTTTGGTGGTGGCGAAGAGTATCGGTTGTTGGCAAGGGAAACATTCAAATCACATCTGGTGGGAGAAATTTAATATTTCTCAATGTATACTATGTGTCAAGCATGGAGCTCAATTTTCTCTCGATGAGAGATTACACAACAATGTCTGAAGTTGGACATCATCTTCAATTCACACAAGTGTCGAATTGTTGATAAGGAATCCAAGAAAATTGTGGCAATTGTGCTCGAGGATCATGGTTTGTATCGGCTGGTTGATACTGGAGATTCTCAGGAACATGCAATTGCTACGAAGAGTTCATCAATCAGCACTCTTTGGCATCAACAGTATGGGCATCTCAACATTGCCTACCTCTCTCAACTGGCTCAAGAGAATTTGGTAGAAGGATTACCTAAGATTCAGCAGCAGACACATGGTGTTTGCGGAGCTTGCAAAATAGGGAAGCAGCATCGTACTCCATTTTCAAATGGAAAGTTTTGGAGAGCTGTAATGTCCCCATTTTTACGACGTCCTTTTTCAGTTGGGATGATTTAGGCACACTTACTATTTTTAGTAAGTGCTATTTTTGGCGGGGGGTCTGGTGTGGTGTTTCGGTCTTTGGAAAGCCCTTTCGAGTGTTTCAGCTTCTCTCCGGCTCAAGCTTCAAGGCATTATTTACTATTTTTAAGGACTTACTAAAAATAGAAAGTCAATTAGGGTTGGCCAAACTTAGTCAAAATGGTCTCAATAGCACAAACTCAGTCAATCCAAGGTTACTAAGGTTGAATTATTCAAATACTGGAATTATGTTTCCAAAAAAGAGTTTTAATAAAATAACTTTATATTATGTTGTTGAGGGTCATGAAGGGGACCATTATGTACCTTGGAGCCTAGTCCAATGACTTAAAGTCATTTTAAAGAGCCTTTTGAAATATTTTATAATAGCTTCTAAAGTGGACGCCTAAAGTATTTTGAGTTTAATTTTTGTTAAAAGGGGCTAATGTTTGAGAATGAATTAAATTTAAATTAAATAAGAGCAAAGTGAGAAAGGCGTTGGTTTTTTAGGGTTGCTGGAGAAGATTTGATAAAAGTTGATGTTGGAGGCTTATTTTCATTATGGATGTTTGGATATTCTGGTGCATTGGCTTTGGAGCTTGGCTCTGGGGTTTGATATCGACTTGTTGAGACGATAACCTCTGCAAGATCGCCTTTCTTTGTGTGTGAAAGACCACATCAAGAGAGGATTTTGGAGGCTTCATACAAGAGCTTCATTTGTGCTTTCAAGTTGCTGGTTATAGAGTTTTTGAGGAAGATTTTTGATTACTTTTGAGATGGATTTATGAGGTTTTGGTTTGTGGAAGTATGGCATCGATTTGGTGTAGATTGGTTGCATTTTAATGGCGATTTTAGTGATTTTCTGGGCACTTTCATTTAGGGCCTGAAACTGGGTTTATGCTCATAACTTCAAAAAGAACTGGAGAATTTTTATGGGTAATGTTTCAATCAAAAGCTCTCTTCAAGGCGACTCTAAAGAGTACTAAACTAATTTTTTTAGAGAAGGATTGGATTTTTTAGGGCCTGATCGCCCTATTCAGCCAGCGCCCATTCTGAGGGTTTCTCTTTATCTTGGATGGCCTTTGTCAGGAGTTGGTTACAGACTTTGGTGGATGGATTGAGGGCGCCACATCCTAGCCTTGCATCAGACTGTTTACTCTTATCTTGAGTGATTGGCATGGCTTGAAGGAATTATGTTTGCTGTTAAGAAACTTCATAAAACAGGTCTGGAAAATTGAAATTATCTATGCTAGTTTTCTGAAAATATTTGACTGTAATTTCTGAGCAAAAATAAGGCTGCAATTCGAACCTGTGCTTCATGTGCCCATTGCTGGGTGACATAATACTTCTAGTCACTTTCTGTGTGGATGTTTAAGGCATATTTCAGTAGCCTTGGCGTTGGTCCTGGGCGAGCTCATGCTGGGGTTTGAGAGCTCAACCAATTGGTGAAAGAAACAATTTGAAGAAGCCTCTTACCTGCTGTAAGGGCGACTCTTTCCAGGTCTGAATATAAACATTTCTGAGTATGTTATTCATCATTGTGAAGACTGGAAATTACTTGTGAACTCATGAGTTTATCTCTGTTATTAAATCTGATTGTTGAGAGTTCTAATGGTGTTCTTTCCCAAAGTTATTTTCTATCCTTTATACTACTCTTATGTACTTAAATGAAATATCAAATGCATGAGCAGACCCTATCAAAACATTGCAAAAAACATTACAAAAACAACATAGACCAGAAAGCAGCAAACAGGGGAAATCAGAAAACAAAAATATATATATTTGGGGGTTGGTCATTACAAGAGCATCCAAGATTCTACAGTTGGTTCATGCAGATGTTTGTGGACCAATGAATACTGCATCAGTCACTGGTGCCAAGTATTTCCTCTTGTTTGTTGACGATTTCAGTAGGAAAATGTGGGTGTATTTTCTCAAAGGAAAGTCAAAAGTGTTTAATGAATTTTAGAAGCTTAAGGCATTAGTTGAAAAAGAGTCCGGATGTCAAATCATAAGTCTTAGGTCAGATAATGGGGGTGAGTATTGTTTAAACCAATTCATCGACTTTTGTACTAAACACGGTATTAAGCATCAGCTTACCACACCCTATACCCCTCAACAGAATGGTGTTGTTGAGCAAAGGAACCATACCATCACAGAAATAGCCCGTTGTATGTTAGAGAATAGAAATGTTCCCAAGAAGTTTTGGGCTGAGCTAGTGTATATTTGAAATGTTCCCTTACCGGATTGGCTCTAAGATTGTTGATTGCTGGGGATTTAACCCTTCTCTCAATGGAGTAACAATGCCTGCACCATCATGTATCACATTTCCACAAATTCTGCATGTTAGCCTTAACATCTAGCATCCAAAATAAGACATAATAATTAACTGCAAATTAAAAGAGACACAAGCAGTAACCATCCTGTCAGGAGAGAGGAACCCTTAAGGGGCCTATGGTCTACCACCATTCAATCGCCCAACCCTTTAACTTTGGGCCTATGGGGCAGAAAAGGAAAGCTTGGGTGGGACCCTCACCCCTCCTTGACCCAACCCGTTGCAATGGGCCTGTGGGGTAGACTGCCCAACCCTTGCTTGGGCCTGTGGGGCGGAACCTGGGTGAGGTTTTTAGACGAACCACTTAAGGTATGGCTCACCTCTCCTGGCGGGATACACACAGATTTACAAACAGTTCTTTTCAAGAAAATCTTCAATGATCTATCACACTTCTTTTAGAATGCTATTAAAAGATTTCAACAAATGATTGTAGTACAGTATGATATGAAATCAGAGTGCAGAAAGTAAATAAGCCCAACATCAAATAATCATTAAGGAGAGTGCAATTCTAAACTGCAGTTTCAGGAAAATAATATTTATCACATTCTATTAACCTTAATATTTAACTTGGGCCTGTGGGGCAAAAAAAGAAAGCCTGGGTGGGACCCTCACCCCTCCTTGACCCAACCCGTTGCAATGGGCCTATGGGGCAGACTGCCCAACCCTTGCTTGGGCTTGTGGGGCAGAACTTGGGTGAGGTTTTTAGACGAACCACTTTAGGTATGGCTCACCTCTCCTAGTGGGATACACACAGATTTACAAACGGTTCTTTTCAAGTCAATCTTCAATGATCTATCACACTTCTTTTAGAATGCTATTAAAATATTTCAACAAATGATTGTAGTACAGTATGATATGAAATCAGAGTGCAGAAAGTAAATAAGCCCAACATCAAATAATCATTAAGGAGAGTGCAATTCTAAATTGCAGTTTCAAGCAAATAATATTTATCACATTCTGTTAACCTTAATATGCAATCTAGAGTTAATCACAACATAGCCATTCTAATTATCATGCCATTTCAAAGATCCAATCTAGTTAATGAACAATGCCAGCTACAACGACCAAAAATACATGAAATATACATGCCGAATCCATAGAATTTGTATGCACAAAAGTCGGGGTCTATATGCCTATGAGTGGCCACGGACTGTACAGTCCGCCTCAACAGGGCCAATAACCTTGTCCAATCATCCATGTTCAGGTTTACATCCTTTGTACAGATATATCCTCCTTTATGCCTGAATCATGGCATTCTCTCAAACAAAGAAGTTCAGTATTGTTTTTAGAAATGAATAGTGTTGATATTGGACATATGCTATAACGTCTAACTTTGCAGTGATTATTATTTCTGAAAGGAAAACTAAACCTTAAAGCTACGTGAGAAACCTCACCTATGTCTAGGATTGGCCGGCCTTCACACATCCCTGTTCTTTCTTTTTTCCCTTTGTTGCGTCTGCCTTCCTCCATTTGAAGGCTTTGAACCAAGGTATTCTTTCCCTACACGGGCACGTCACTTCCCAGAGCCGCGACTCACGGCTAAAGCTAAATTGTTAATGTTTTAAGAATGCTCAATTTTAATTTATTGAACAATGATTAATATTTTATTTAATCGGTCATATTTAAGATTAGAGCTCTTAATCAATAATATATATCCAAATAATAAAATAAATATGTCCTTTGAGTTTTCGATTTAATGTAAGCTTCATTACTTTAGGGGTTATGACAGTCCTCCCCTCCTAAATTGCTTGCCCACAAGCAACTTGAGGTTTGGGTGGTTGAATATTTCTTCACCCTCCCAGGTAGCATCTTCTTCAGGAAGGTTCTTCCACTTGATCAAAAACTCCGGAATGGTTTTATTTCTTAATCTTTTCTCCCTCATATTGAGGACCGCTTCAGGCTCGAGTATCAGCTTTCCTTCATCGTCCATTGGGGGTAACTCTGCACAAGGGGCCACTTGTTGGCCAATACTTTCTTTAATCGGGATACACAGATTTACAAACAGTTCTTTTCAAGACAATCTTCAATGATCTATCACACTTCTTTTAGAATGCTATTAAAATATTTCAACAAATGATTGCAGTACAATATGATATGAAATCAGAGTGAAGAGAGTAAATAAGCCCAACATCAAATAATCATTAAGGAGAGAGCAATTCTAAACTACAGTTTCAGGCAAATAATATTTATCACATTCTGTTAACCTTAATATGCAATATGGAGTTAATCACAACATAGCCATTCTAATTATCATGCCATTTCAAAGATCCAATCTAGTTAATGAACAATGCCAGCTACAACGACCAAAAATACGTGAAATATACATGTTGAATCCATAGAATTTGTATGCACAGAAGTTGGGGTCTATATGCCTATGAGTGGCCACAGACTATACAGTTCGCCTCAACAAGGCCGATAACCTTGTCCAATCATCCATGTTCAGGTTTACATCCTTTGTACAGATATATCCCCCTTTATGCCTGAATCATGGCATTCTCTCAAACAAAGAAGTTCAATATTGTTTTTAGAAATGAATAGTGCCGATATTGGAAGTATGTTATAGCGTCTAACTCTGCAGTGATTATTATTATTGAAAGGAAAACTAAACCTTAAAGCTACGTGAGAAACCTCACCTGCGTCTAGGATTGGCCAGCCTTCACACGTCCCTATTCTTTCTTTTTTCCCTTTGTTGCGTCTTCTTCCATTTGAAGGCTTCGAACCAAGGTACTCTTTCCCAACACAGGCGCGTCACTTCCCAGAGCCGCGACTCACGACTAAAGCTAAATTGTTAATGTTTTAAGAATGCTCAATTTTAATTTATTGAACAATGATTAATATTTTATTTAATCAATCATATTTAAGATTAGAGCTCTTAATCAATAATATATGTACAAATAATAAAATAAATATTTCCTTTGAGTTTTCGATTTAATGTAAGCTTCATTACTTTAGGGGTTATGACAATATTGCAGTATACCTTCTTAACCGATCTCCCACACAGGTCGTCAAGATGACTCTTGAGGAAGCATGGTCTAGGAGGAAACCAAGAATCACTCATCTCAGGGTTTTTGGGTTGACCGTGTATGTTTGGATTGCAGATGCCAAGAGGACCAAGCTAGATTCCAAGAGTCAGAAGTTGATGCTAACAGGATATAGTGACAATCATAAGGCCTATCAGCTGATAGATGTGGACACTGATCATTTGACATTCAGCAAGGATGTGTTTGATGAGGAAGGTGGGCCCTTTTTGCTCTCTTCTCACATCAAGAGTCCTGAGGATCAGCTTCTGAAGACTAAGGATTTGGATGTTAAGCTTCCATTAGCTCCACCTAAAGGGAGGGACTCTAATGATTCTGACATTGTAGAATCTCCTAGGCATGACCCTATACCAGCAAATTTCCCTCAGGCTAACCTGGATCAGCATCCAAATGATATTATTCCAAGCAGCACAAGTCATGATGATGATCATCCTGACTTGGAAGAAGATGCATCTCCTCCTCGTCCTAAGTGGTCGGTGAAGCTCATTGGTGATGTTCACGATGATGAGCTTGTTGAGGGAAGATTGTCTAGAGGCAAGAGCAAGAAAAACACAGTGAACTTTGCTCTTATGGCCAACATTCAGAGTGTTTATGAGCCCCAAGATTATTCGGAGGAGACGGATAAACCTAAATAGGAAAAGGCTATGGATTCTGAGCATCATAGTCTTTTGAATAACAACACATGGGTTTTGTCAAATCTTCCACCAGGGAAGAAACCCATTGGTTGCAAATGGGTCTACAAGGTGAAATACAAAGCTGATGGAACATTGGATAAATACAAGGCTCAGTTGGTAGCTAAGGGATTCTCGCAGAGAGAAGGAATTAACTATGAAGAGACCTTGCGCCCACAGCAAAGATGAGCACCATTTGACTTGTCCTAGCCATGGCAACACAGTTTGGCTAGAAGGTCCACTAGATGGATGTGAAGAGTGCCTTCCTCAATGGAGTTTTGGAGGAAGAGGTCTACATGATGCAACCTCCTAGTTTCAAGGTTGCAGGCAAATAGCACAAGGTATGCAGGGTGTTGAAGGCTCTTTATGGCCTAAAGCAGGCACCCAAGGCATGGTACCTGAAGATTGACAAATACTTGATTGCGTAGGGGTTTCAGAGGAGTCCCTCAGATGCAAATTTGTATGTCAAGAGCACTAGTAGTGATGTCATCCTTCTTGTTGTGTATGTGGATGATATCATCATTACTGGTAGTGGGTTACATTTGCTTGAACAAATCAAGTCAAATTTGTGTTAGGCATTTGATATGACAGACTTGGGTCTCCTACACTATTGTCTTGGTGTAGAAATTTGGCAGACATGTGGCAGTATCTTCATTTCTCAGTTGAAGTATGCCAAGAGTTTGTTGGAAAAATTTCGGATGGAAGATTGCAAAATCTCATCCACTCCCATGGAGAAGGGGCTGAAACTTTCAACCAAATCGGACTCACCAATGGTGAATGAGTCAGCGTTCAACCAACAAGTGGGCAGCCTCATCTACCTTATTGCCACTAGACCTGATCTCAGTTTTGCTATGAGCTACATTTCTCGTTTCATGACTGCCCCTAAGGCAGAACATTGGGTTGCAACGAAGCAAGTGCTACGATATGTGAAAGGGACACCTGACTTTGGCATTCTATACAGCAGATGCAAAGATCCTAGGCTGGTTGGTTTTACAGATTCAGATTGGGAAAGTTCAGTTGATGGCAGGAAGTCCACTTATGGGTATGTTTTCAGTTTTGGTACGAGTGTAGTCACATGGACAAGCAAGAAGCAGCAGGCATTAGCTCTTTCCTCGACAGAAGCAGAGTATCGAGGAACAGTTAAGGCAGCATGTGAGGCAGTATGGCTTCAAAGGATGCTTGTTGACATGTAGATGTCTCAAGCAGGGTCTTCACCCTTGTTCTATGACAATCAAGGGGTGCTAAAGCTTGCCAAGAATCCAGTCTTCCACAAGCGAACCAAGCATGTTGAGCTCCATTGTCACTTCATCTGATAGCTTGTTGAAGATGGATCTATGATGTTGCAGTATGTTCCAACTGAGGATCAGATTGCAGACATTCTCACCAAGTCCCTCAGTCCAGATAAATTTATAAAATTTCAAGGTAAACTTGGTGTAGTTAGTAGAATGACCATTAAGGGAGGGTATTAAAGTATTATTGTAATATTTAATGGTCATCTTAGTTGTTAGTTTTTATTAACTTTCTATTTTCTACTTTAGTTCACGATTGTTTCTTTTTAGAAACATCGTCTTGTACTTTATTATAAAAGGAGTATTCCTCTCCTTGTTTAAAAATGAATATCGAATATCAATTATCATTTCAACACATATTTGAATCTACCACAAAAAACAAGGCACCTATGACCATTCACCAACATTCAAGAGACAAGGGAGGAATCTACCATGAAGAGAAAAAGTCATGAGCTAATCAAAAAGGGGATCTAAGTGGAAAACTTTGAACAAAGCCAAAGCATATAGAGTCATAACATGAGCATGACATGATTTACATGATGTGCAAGCATCTTATTAGCAAAGAAGGGAAAGACTACCCACTATGCTGCTACAAACAAGGCAATTGACAAGTAGGGAGAAATAGCTACATCTTCTAATCTATGGGTTATACAACATAGGCCTAGAAGCTCTAACAAATAACCAAAGGAAATGCACGAAGAAGAATAGACACTTAAACCCAAAGGTAGTGCACAAAGGAAAATAGACACTTAAACCTATTTGCAGCTCTATACTCAGCCTCTGTAAACTTCCCAGATTCAAACTATTGTTCAAAACCTGCACATTGGGCATTGTCAATCATGAGTGGATCAACATCCAAAAGGCCAACAAATTGTAGTGGATCCTAAAATGCACCTTCCTTCAATTTCTGCTAACATAATGATAAAAGTAACTTATATTTTGAATGGCATGTCTATAAAAGCCCTCCACTAACTTACATACAGACTCTCATGTAGTCTTTCACTTTTCATATTATATATTGAGTGATATTTCTTTGGTCTCTTTTGACACCACCAATATATTAATGTTCTCTTCTATTGCTTGTGGAGTTTATTATTTGATCAATCATGGAATTGGGTCAATAATATAACAGCTTGAAGTATTGAATCGACTAAATCATTTGAAATATATAAATGTTTGTTAAGCCTTTTTTTTTCCTTCACTTATACCTAAACTGCATGTATAAAGCATGGAATTGGTCAGTTTCACTATGTAAAAATAAGGCATCAGAAAATTTCAGATTTCTTAATGCAATGTCAGATTAAAACATAAGAACCACCTGAAAAATCATCTAGACACAACTTCTACTCAACAGGAAAATAGAGTGAAATTTCTGACAGATAGTATCCTTTTATCTCTGTATAAAGATGAGCATGTGCATTCAAAAAGAAACAGGAAGCTGCTCACATACAGTGCCCCCTGTTGTAGCCTTGCTAGCCCGTTTCCATTTCTCCTGCTCACGTGTTGTTGGTGCAACTTGCCATCTAGGTTTGTCAGCCCTGATGGCCTGAGATCAATAACAAGGAGAAATCTAAGAAGAATATAGAAATGATGTGCAGGAAAAATCATAATATAAAAAAAAAAAACGTAAATTAAAAAGTTGTCTGCAACTCGATTTACAAGATATATAAAAAATACCTCATCAGTAGAAATGCCAAGCCTGGCTGCTTCTACTTGTTGCTCTAAAATTGAGGCTGAAGGCATCATTAGTTCCTCGCTTAAGTCCACCTCAAGGCTGTCCATCAGAAGTAAAGAATATTTCTTGATTTCAAGTAGGAAAACAAGTTGAAGGAAAAATCGAGACACTGCATGGAAATGAAAATTAAGGACTACAAGAACCTGTCAAGAGACATAGCTCTACTAAGGCTCAGAAAACCTGCTTCCTGTTCCTGTAAAAATAAAAATGTTGAATCCAAAGTCATTTTTCAAATAATGAGATATAAGCACACTCAACAAGCTTGCAAGAGCTAAATTCTGCAGCAGCCATATCAAAGCCACACAGATCCATAGACAGTAAATATCATTCACTCCAAATACTAATCAACAACTACATAGATATTTGTGAGGACAGTTAGACATCGATATTGTCTTTAAAGTGCAAAGGAGGCAACTGTATACACTATAACATCAACAAAGTGGCTTTGGTACATTGCAAGGTTAGAACATGGAAACCATGTTGTAAAAAAAAGAAATATAAGAGGTTCAGAAAAACATGAAATGTATTCAAGTAAAAAGGGGGGAGATGGAACATGAGAAACAACATATGGAATTTTCATGTAATATAATCGTTTGGGAAAATGAGAAAAAAATCACCCCAAGAAAGGCAGAAACATGGTTTGTATTTTCCAATGTAGGTCAACATTAATATTTGTGGCTGACAAAAAGAGAATATGTGTTTGTTTCTCAATTTGGAAGTATTGCACTACTAAGGTCACAAGCCAAGCCTATGACACTACCATTCAATCGATAGTTGCTATATGAGTACACACTGGAAGGATATATATATCCAAAATGCTTCTTTATGAATTCTTTTTTACAATGGATTCATTATTGGAGGGGAAAAACTCTGAATTAGAATCCCAAGGGAAATTTGATGGAATAGGTTTATTCCCCAGGGGGCAATGTTGACCAATTTACCAGGGGAAAAATGCATAGGATTAGTGCACTGACCAAAATTTGCATTGATCAATGAAGTCCAAGTGTTTTTTCCTGTTCTTCTAAAAAGTTCCACTCCTGCATCCTTTCACATTTATGTACCAAAAGGATCCCAACATTAGGATACTCTATCCTGTTAAAAATCGTGCAGCTGCTGTTTATGTTCATTGTTTGTAATTATCTTTTCCTTTAATGGCTGTAGGTTTTGAATTGTTGGCAGTATCAAGAGGAAGGCAGATGGCTGAACATTTGAACTATCTAACTATTGTGCATAAATATGTTTTTACCTAAGTTGCCGGTTCTGGTACGGGATTGAGCACAGGTACGGGATACGGGTACGCCGGTACGGCAAATTTTTTTTCCTGAAATACGGTACATTTGGGTACGGCTGTATATATATATATGTGCAAAAAATTAAAAATATACAAAATTGTAAATACATTTGATAGTATGATATAGTATACTTCATCAATCATCAGTCATCAATTCATCATTGAATCATTGATCAATGGTAGTGATAAAGATAAATGCCAATTGATAGTTCAAATTTCAATATTATGTCATATTCAAATGAAGATCATTACAATTACAAACTTACAATGATAATAAGGATCTGACGATAAACCACCTAGTTATTACAATATTGGATTAATGTCAATGTTTATACTAAAATAAATATTTTATAAATCCACTAAATTACCAAGCAACATTTAAGAAGCTGATAATGAAATAATACCTTTGAAATTAATTTGAAACCCAAGCTAAAACAGATCACAAACTACTGCAACAAAAAAAGGATGATTCAAATTAACATTTTCTGCCTAGCAGCACCCTGGGAGCCTTGGGAGCGCCCAAGAAGGACCCACAGAGAACCCGGGGCTGCCTGGGCGCTCCCAGGCGCTCCCCAGCAAGGACCCGTGCCCAAACGCTCCAGGAGCGGGCACGCCGGGCAAAAATGAAGAACCCGGTAACATAGGTTTTTACCAATAATATGCAAATTCAAGCTTGTTTGCTGCTGTAATGTTTTATATGTCTTATTTTGTGTAAAAACAGTTACAGCTATAATTGTTTTACAAATCCTACTTCTTGTAATCACCACCCTCTAATTCCAGTTGATGAAATCAGGGATCCCCTTGATTATTTTCTTTGAATTTTAATATTCCTGTGCTTTATTTCCAGGCTTCTCTTTGATGTTTGTGATTGCTTAATTGCTCAGTTTCTCTTTTATTACAGTCATATCAGTTTGTTAATCACAGTTCATCCCTCTTGTTCAGATTAGGTCTGTAGATTCCCAGGTGAAAGTTTCAATCAGCCATGTCTTCTTAGGATTAATCTTTTCTTAAGTTGCTGATTCCCGGGCTTAGTTTCTTTATTTCCCAAGAAAAATGGTTTGGATTGAAATTCACATGTCAAAGATTGTAATCCCGAGTCAGGTTTGGTTTTGCATCCAGAGTCTCCTTTATTTGTCACTTGGCTTGAGTATTCAGACCTGACCGAGTTTATGTTCTTGAATTTTATCTCTTTTTGCTTCTGGCTTTATTTTGAAGCAGGAATCAAAAAGAGATAAAATTCAAGAACATAAACCACCAGCAGGAATAATGCCAGCAACATCTTTTTAGTTGTTTATTTCATTTCAAAATCACTTCAGACTTTGTATGAGGAGCTAAACCAACCGTCACCCCCCCCAAAGCAAGGAGATATCATTTCCAACGATCTGCCATCGAGGAGAGCGGATTCAAATGCCATTTTGTGTGGATTTTCAAGGGAAATTCGATTCACAGGTAGGGTTTTTGTTTTTGATTAATCATTTTCTTTCATTCTTCTTGCAAAATACTCATTCCAAATTGAAAAAAAGACATGATAGAGCACAAAGAAACAATTTTTTTGCATTTAGAATCCAAAAAACAAGATTCATCACAATTTTTTGTTGATTTTTGCTGATTTTTTTCATTTTTTTCACTGTTTTTTGAAATTTTCAGACCTAGGTTCATTTTTTGTGTAGAATGATTAGATTAGTTAATAATGTTAATTTATAATTCATTTAAACACATTTGTATCAATTTAAATCAAATTTAGCTCTAGATCTTTTAAGTTTTAATGATTTAGGTTGTTTTTTAATTTTTTTTGTATTAAAAAGCTAATATGTTGTACATATTTTTGTATGTGTAGATTGATCATTGATCATTGAATACACACTATAATGGCTTCTAGCTCTGGTTCAGCATCAGCCTCAAATTCCGCCCCTGCCCCATCAAGTGCCACCCGTCCCACACCATCATCATGGGTTCCAGGCACTCGTCCTCCAGGGGCTAGAGACCCTACATGGAAATATGCTGTCAAAGGGAACGTACCTGGAACAGTTGTTTGTGGTGAGTGCAAAAATACATATCATGGAGGCATAAATCACCTCAAATACCACCTTGCAAGCATTCCTCAGCGTGATGCCAGGCCTTGTGAGCAGCCCAAAGAAGAGATTAGAAGAGAGATGCTTGCCCTACTTTCGGTTGTTGAGGAAAGAAAAATGCAAAGGGAGAGGACAAAAAGAGCCATAGCAGCAACCATAGCTACTGGACATGCGCATGCCCATGGACAGACTTAGGAGCACGAGGCCGAGCACATGGAGATAGAGTCAGATGAGGAGGGAGATATTATTGGCATTGTGGGCTCTCTTCGTGGTCCACGGATTTGCACTCATGGCACAGCCACAGCCACAACCACACCATCCTCTAGGCCCCCCTTTTCCTCTAGTTCGAGTAGAGTGCCAATGCCACCACCACCTTCATCTTCACGCAACCCACAAAGTATTTTTGTGCCAAGAAACACACCAGGAGCACAGATTTCATTGGAGGCTACAGGGTGGAACAAGGAGGTGCATCAACATGCTGACATGGCATGTGCTGACTTTTGGTATTTCAACAACATACCATTCAATGTGGCAAGTAGTCCCTATTGGCACAATATGGTCACTGCATTGACAGTTGCGGGAAAAGGCTACAAACCACCTTATCGCAAAGATTTGAGTGGGAGGTAAGTCAACTTAAATTTTATGCTAAGTTTATGTTCTTTAATTTAAAATTTAAGTTAATTTATTATTTATGTTGAATTCAAGCTATTTTTTGTTTAAAACTTACAATTTTGTACTTATTTAATTATTTTACTTTGTACTTGTAGGTTGCTCACAAATGCAACCGAAAGGGCAATGCATGTGGTGGAAGAGCAAAAAAATAAATGGAAGAAATATGGCTACTCCATTCTTTCTAATGGGTGGACAGATGGGAGAAACCGCACCATCCTTAATGGGTGAAGCCACAATAGTGGTTTACAATTGAAGTGAAGGAAAACTCACAAAAAACGAATGCATGGTAAAAAACTTGATTTTAGGGGTTCGTACGAACCTATTGGTTCGACCAAACCCATTAGGGGTTCGCTAAAACCTGGGTTCGGGCGAACCCTTTTAATTTTTTCCCGCCAAAAAAGCCAACAAAACCCCTTATAGAAGGGGGGTTCGAATTCCCTAGGAGTTCGTTCAAACCCCCCTTATTCCTCATCTCCCCCCTGAGACACAAAAAAAACCTAGATTTTGACACTTCGGAGCTCGGGTTGAGGATGAAATGGAGGAATCTTCACAAACCCAACTGGAATCAAGTAGTCCTCGGAAAGAGCTATCAAACGAATATAATTTTAATATGTTTTGGTTTTATTATGTATTTATTTTTTTAGTTTTATTAAACATAGGTTTTTCATCGAAAATGAAGGTTTTTGTTCGCACGTAGAAAAATAGCAGATTATCAAAAAAAAAAATTGAAAAATATGAGTGCACCAGATATTGAAGTCCTTGATCCAACAAAAAAATTGAATTTCGATATATACAAAAAGTTATGTTATACGGTCGCTATGTCTGAATTGTAATTGGTTTGACTTCAAACTTGATTAAAGAAAAAATATTCAATAAAAATTGTCTAACCAAGTGGAAGCACTAGATATCGGAGTTACAAATCTAAATTCAAAGAATTAGAATTTTATCCTTCATGGAAAAAAGTTATGTTAGTGCCAATTTTAAAAATGTTTTTTTGAAAAACCTGGAGATGGAAAAAAGTAACTGATTCCAAAATTTTGAAAAAATTATTTTTAAAATCTATAGACAAAATGTGATGAGACTCTAGTTTGCATCATCTTCAAATTCTTCACGGTTTAGCCGCTATAGGTGCCCGAATGTGAAGATTTAGTTAAAAATAATAATTTCAATTGGCCAAAAATTGTAAACCACTATTATGGGATCACCCTAATTTTTTGGTTGCTTCCAAAGGTGAAGTTGTGTTTTGGAAGTCGGTGGATGCTTCCAACAGATAAAAACTGCAGATACATTGTGTACATTGTTGGAAGAAGTTGTGATGGAGGTGGGGATTGCTAATGTGGTGCAAGTCATACAGATATGTGGCAGGGAAGAATGCTTGAGCTTAGACATCCATCACTCTTTTGGTCACCTTGTGCGGCCCATTGCCTTGACCTTCTTTTGGAGGACATAGGCAAACTTGTTTGGGTGGCACCGATTGTAGATGATGCAAGGAGCATCACAAAATATATCTACAATCACCCTTGGGTTCTTAATTTGATGAGAGAGCATACGCGAGGGAAGGAGTTGGTGAGATCGGGTGCCACAAGGTTTGCAATGATTTTCCTAACGTTGCAAAGCATTTTGGATTCTTTGGGCTCTTTAAAACAAATGTTTGTGAGTCAAGCATGGAATGACTCCTCATATTCAAAGAAGCCCGAAGGAGAGAGAGTTGCTGCAATAGTCTTCGACCCCTTGTTTGCACAAAAAGCTACAAAGATCGTGAAGGTAACTTCAAAACTTCAATTTTAATTTTAAACTCAAGTTGAATATAAATATATATATTTTTTAATTTAACTTTAAGCCTTTCATTATAAATTTCTAACTTTGATCTTTTTGTATTTTTAATCTAGGTGTCGGAGCCCTTGGTTAGAGTTCTTCGCTTGGTAGATGGGAATGAAAACCCAATGGGATACATTTATGAGGCCATGGATAGGGCCAAGGAGGCTATCAAAAGTTATTACATGGGGGACAGCCTCAAATTTGATCCCATATGGGAGATTGTTGATAGGAGGTGGAACAATCAACTCCACCAACCCATCCATGCAGCAGGGTACTTCCTCAACCCTTCTTATCTCTTCTCAGAGAGCTTCTCCAATCCTAATGGAGAGGTTATGGAGGGGCTCACAACATGCATTCAGAGGATGGAATCTGAGGTTGCAGTGAGAGACCTCATCGTCAGGGAGTTGGATATGTACAGGGAAGCAACTGGTAATCTCTTTTCTTCGGAGCTGGCTATTAGAGGAAGAACCACTCTACCACAGGTATAAATTTGGGAGTCTTTAACTTTTAAGTTTATTTCACATGCATCTTATAATTTGATAAAATGTGTTTTGACTTTTGAGTCTTTGACTTTGTTTTCTAACTCTTCAATATTTATTTATTTTTGCAGAGGTTTGGTGGAAAAACCCCAAATCTACAAAAAATTGCCCTCCGCATTCTATGTCAGCCTTGTAGTGCATCCAATTGTGAGCGCAATTGGAGTTTGTTTGATTCCATTCACATGAAGAAGAGGAACAAGTTAGCACAAAAGCGCCTCAATGACCTTGTCTTTGTGCAATACAACCTTTGGTTGCGCACAAAGAGAGTAGAAGAAAAATCACTGGATCCTATTGATTTAGATGAGATAGATCCTTACAGTGATTGGACAAGGCGAGATGAGCAGCCTCCATTGTTTAGCGTGGACGAGATCCTTGGCTTCGAGAGACAGGCAATGGAAGATGTGAATGTATCAGGAGATGTAGGGTTGGAGGACATTCCTGAGGATATGGATGAGAACAAGCACAACCTTCCATGCCAACCGAGGAGCCAGCAGCAGTAGCACCGCGGCCACCGCCACCACCACCACGCACATGCAGCAGGACCAAAGGACCCACCCCTTCTTCCCTAGCTGCTGCTAGACTAGGGAAGAGGAAAGCCTAGCATGTTGTATTTAGTTACTGTTTAGTATTTGCTTCTAGTTCTAGTTTTACTATTTTCATGTATTCAGGCTTTTAGCCATCGGGATTCCGCATGAGAATGCGATTTTGTAATCAATTTACATTAAAGTCAATCAAAACTAATAGAAAACACTTTTGTACTCATTTATGGATTCATTGGATTCATCTTGTCATTGAATTTTGCAGAAGAAATGTGTTTCTAATGAAATTTAAGCAATTTTTTAAGTTCCCGAGTTTTTTGCCAAGTTTTTGCCAAGTTTTAAAAACTCTCCAATTTTTGGCTTGGCGAGTTTTTTGTTGGGGCGAGTCTTCCAACTATGCTTCCAACAATATGAAACAACTCCCTCTGAGATCTTGCTCCACAGCATCCAGGTGATGGGACATTTTGCCATGCCATCCAGATATTTCCCATTCGTCTTGTTAATATTTTGCCCAGACACCACAGGATCTTTACACCTAGCTTCTCCAAATGTCCTTAGATGCTGCAAGATCATGCCATGTTGCCAAGGGATGAAGGAATTAACTTGGGTTTGGGTTAGAGTTCAGACCCAGATTTTGTAACATTTTGCATCCAAATTACTTTCGAATCAACTTTTCAGATTTTTGGATTTTTTCTACTCTGAGATCATCCCAGATCCAATATAATATAAATTCAGATTTAAAGAGACTCTGCATCCAAATTTTCATTTCCAGTTATGTTCACTCTCTCAATACACTCTAGTTAGGTCAATAACCTGGTATGCTTCCCTCAAGGTTAATAAATCCATCTGGATTTCATAAGAGGTGAAATTTGTTTCAAAGAGCAATTTTGCTCTAATCAAATCCCTGATCCAATTTCATTTTTTTATCCCACATTTTACTTCTTTTCGCATATGATGTTTTAATCCAACTAGAATCCATGCTGGGCTGTTATAACCAATGGCTTTTGTTGCTAGAATTTTGTGGCAAGGAAACTGGTTAAGGTAAGAATCTTTAACGAGGAATGTTCTCTGACTGGCAAAATAAGTGACACCATGTAAAATTATAATGGTTATGAAATACATGGCTCTTCCTGGTTGGTTAATTAATTATTTTCACAGAACCCAAAGTTAAAACCAGTGTTTGAAATAGAATTTCTCCATGGTTTCTCTCGTGCTTAAGTTTTTTAGCTGCATGTAAGAAACTGTAACGACTTAATTTAGGGACATCAAGGGGGTGCAAAACCAATTTGAGAAGTTTTCATGTATTTCCCAAAGCAATTGCAAACAGCCACAGAGTGGAAAATCTAGAGAATCTGAAGATCATCCATGTGTAACCAAGAGGAATTCTCAGACGGTTTTATCCATCCACCATGATTGAGCTATCACTCCAAGGTGTGCCACACCTCCTCATCTTGTTGAAGCCTATTGTAGTTTGTTGAAAATCTATTGTAGCTGTTTGTAAGCTCTTGTGACTCTTCTTGTTGGTGTTTGTTGTGGGTTGTTTTCATTCAACTTTTTAATTTGTAACAACCCTGAATCTTATAAATGCCCAGATGTATCTCTTTGTAGGGGTTGGATGGTTGGAAAATAGTGGAGAATTTAGAAACATTGTAATACTGCCCTTTTTAATAGAAGTTTTTGTTTTTCATCTTTTCAATCTGACCACTATTTGTTTGCGAATGGAGTCTCTATAGTTTATATGAGCATGTCTAATTGAGTGCTTATAGTTTGAAACCGGTAATACACTTATTGCTTTCACAGTCTTATGGCAGTTGTTTTACTACATGATGTAAAGTATCTCTAAAGATTGCAATATCTTCGTCCTCTGTTTGAGTCAAGACAAATTGTAGCATAGATAGTTCTGGAAACTCACTTAGATCACTCAGAAACCAAGGAATGTCACTCTGGATGAGCATGCTTATCTCTCTTTTCTCCTTACTCTGCTCATCTTTTGTTCTTTTTTTAATCCATGTAAATTAAACTTAGTGTAGATATTGGATTAAAATGTTTTCAATGTCATTTTGAGTTTTCCATTATGCTAACCTTGATGTTTGCATTGCTAACCGTAGTGACTGATTTAGATATGTCCTTAAACCCTGTTGCAAAAATTAACACAGAGCCTAGTTAGAAGCACCGATCAATCCAATCTTGCTACAATATTAACCAGTATCTGCTTATGGAGAAGCTAATTATTGGATTCTAGTTAACACACAAGACCTCTAAGAAGGAATCCTGAACCTTGGGGGAGTCAAATCCCTTTCAAATGAACCTGACCTGCTCCCCACCATTGGTGTGTCAAAAGACACATCAACACTACATCTTTATGTTTTATTCCTTGAAATTTAAAGTTACAAATTAGTCCAAAGGATTGTTGTGTGAAGGTACACTCGTAAGAATGTGACCCATGTTTAAATCAGTCCATTACAACAAGGTGGCCTATAACACTGGCAGAGTGGTGAGGTTGAGGTCTGATGATTATGTAGATCATTCCAGCATGACTCATGTCTCTTAAGAATGTGATCCATGCTTACTGCACACTCCAGCATGATCCCCGTTTACAATCTTAAGCATGTAGTCCAAGCTTATCCCATACTGCATTGTGATCTGTGTTTGGAAATCTGAGGAATATGGTCCAAGCTTACCCTCCACACCAGCATGATCAATTTTTACAAAGTTTAAGAATTTAGTCAAGCTTACCCCACACACTAGCATGACCCATGTTTAAATATCTCAAAAATGTGATCCAAGCTTACCCCCACATGCCAGAATGACCCATGTTTACATATCTCAAAAACGTGATTCAAGTTTAGTCCACACACCATCAAAGGTGGCCCAAAATCTCACCCGAGGGTTACCTAGCAAAAGAAATCCAAAATTGAAAATACATAAGATGAAATTCAAATATAACTTCCAGTATTTGACAACAAATACAGCACAAAGATTAATTCTCAGTCCTACCAAAGAAGCATTTTTTTATCTGACCAGTTGTTAAAAGTGCAAATAGTTGTATGTGTGAATGGCAGGGATGTCCACTCAGCCCTGCTTATTGTTTTCACAACAACAAGCCAAAAACACCATGATGGTGAGGTTGAGGTTGATGTCTTCGTCAGCATGATCATGTCAATCAAGAATTAGATCCATGCTTACTACACCAGCCCCCGTTTTGGGTGCATGCTTAAGCTTATCCTACTCTGCTCATTGTGTAGTGTAGATATTGGATTAAAATGTTTTCAATGTCATTTTGAGTTTTCCATTATGCTAACCTTGATGTTTGCATTGCTCCTGATTTAGATATGTCCTTAAACCCTGTTGCAAAAATTAACACAGAGCCTAGTTAGAAGCACCGATCAATCCAATCTTGCTACAATATTAACCAGTATCTGCTTATGGAGAAGCTAATTATTGGATTCTAGTTAACACACAAGACCTCTAAGAAGGAATCCTGAACCTTGGGGGAGTTTCACCTGACCTGCTCCCCACCATTGGTGTGTCAAAAGACACATCAACACTACATCTTTATGTTTTATTCCACAGTCCTCTCGTAAGAATGTGACCCATGTTTAAATCAGTTTACAACAAGGTGGCCTATACTGGCTGAGGTCTGATGATTATGTAGATCATTCCAGCATGACTCATGTCTATACATCTTAAGAATGTGATCCATGCTTACTGCACACTCCAGCATGATGTTTACAATCTTAAGCATGTAGTCCAAGCTTATCCCATACTGCATTGTGATCTGTGTTTGGAAATCTGAGGAATATGGTCCAAGCTTACCCTCCACACCAGCATGATCAATTTTTACAAAGTTTAAGAATTTAGTCAAGCTTACCCCACACACTAGCATGACCCATGTTTAAATATCTCAAAAATGTGATCCAAGCTTACCCCCACATGCCAGAATGACCCATGTTTACATATCTCAAAAACGTGATTCAAGTTTAGTCCACACACCATCAAAGGTCACCCGAGGGTTACCTAGCAAAAGAAATCCAAAATTGAAAATACATAAGATGAAATTCAAATATAACTTCCAGTATTTGACAACAAATACAGCACAAAGATTAATTCTCAGTCCTACCAAAGAAGCATTTCCCTCCAGCTCACTGCAATGAAAAAGACCAAATCAAGTGGAGCAAAAGCTACAAAAAAAAATGTCCAAAGAAGGCCCTGCTTTTGATTTTAAAGTCAAATCTAGTAAAAGAAATGCCTCAAAATTGAGATGATGATGAGATAACCTTTAATGTCCTTTAGAACAAAACAGTTCAACGGACTTATCAAATTATGTTTACTTGTTTAAAAGATTGCTTCTATTGGTGTCTAGTTTTATAATAAATTTCTAAGCCATGTTTGGTTGTCTCGACTTAAGATTTCATGTCCTAGGGTATGAATATTTTATGTCCTAGAGTATGTCAGCAAATATCCGATTATGCCTAATATCATTGTATAGGAACCAAATCAAAAGGGAATGGGTTTCACTTTCTACTTCATTTAAGTAACACATCTTAAAGAATCTTTTTTTCTAAGAGTATTTTAGGGAGGGTCTATCTTCCTATTTGATAGTTCATGTGAGTTCATACTTAGTTTTGAATTTGCAATCATGATTTCATTTGAGGCTAATTACCTTAGGTGGGTACATGATGATTTTCTTTAGGTGGCTTGTTACCAAAAGTATCTTAGGGAGGATCTATCTTCCTATTTGATAGTTCATGTGAGTTCATTATTAGTTTTAAATTTGCAATCATGATTTTCATTTTGAGGCTAATTACATTGTGTGAGTAAGTGATGATTTTCTTTATGAAGCCAATTACCTTGCGTGAGTAAGTGACAATTTTCTTTTGGGAACTACCTTGTACAAGTAGATGATAATTTTCTTTTTTAGGCTAGTGACCCTGTGCATGTAGGCAAAGATTTAATTTCTGATGCCAAAGTCCTTAGGACTAGTAGTAAACAAGAAAGTTTGGGAGAGGTCATGGAATCAAAGCCTTCACTCATTTTACACCTGGAGTAGGCGGATTAGCAACGTCCAGTTTACTCCTGAGCTAGGTCGTGAGGTTGAATCCTAAAGATACAGAATTTTAATAATGTATAAGGTAAACGGAAAACTTCCTTGCGAGCTTCCACAACTAGGTCTCATACTCCAAATTCGCATCTGGCTTGACCGTGAACTAAATCCTTTACATTTACCTTATGATGGAATGCTCTAGCTCCAGTTTTGCATTGGTGTTCTTCCCACCATATTAAAGTTTCTTTAAGTAGGCCCTTCTTTGAAATCTTACAAAGCAAACAGAGACTAATTCTCAGTCAAACAAAAAGAGGTCTCCATCCAACAGACCAAAAACAAAACAGAAAACAAATTAAATGAAGCCAAATTTACGAGAAGAATATCAGATGGGATGAGCTTTAAATGGTAAATCTATTGAGGCTTACATAACAGAGTCCCAAGCTCGAAAAGCAGAAGGAATGATGATAAACTTCTGATATTTTGAAAGCACCCAACTTTCTGGGTGTGGTGTACACAACTTACAACACTGGGTGCAAATACCAGACGAACTCGACCTAAGAGATAACCCAACGATTGAATAAAAAACAAAAATAATTTCAATAAAAAATAGAACAGTTCAGTACCAAAAGATTAGATATTTACAAGAACAATAGAACATAACGCATTCAATTTTATATTAAATGTTCATAAACTATTACCTTCTGGGGAGCTTCGAGCTGTGGTATCTGGGGAGTAGCTGTCTGGACAAGAGCCAGCCATTCTTTGTTCCAAATGAAATCATTTTTAGTGGTTATAGGATCGGAATTGTCTCCTCCCCAATATTTTCTGGGTTCTGTATACGCAGGGGGGCCTCCATACTCCCCTGGCCCATCTCCTTTAGACCATTTCGATGTCTTCAGATTACGTGGTTTAACGAACTTTATGGCAGGTGCATTTTCATCGAGGTCTCCGCTGCTGGGATTCGAATTCAGGCCACTGACGCCTCTGACTACAAATTTGCAAGATGGAGTATGTGTGTAAATTCTCCCTAAAGAAACAAGAATAATTGAGTCTCCAAATCCGACGGGAGTGGCGCTCCTTATCATCATTTGGGGAGCTTATGAAATGCGAATACCGATCGTTTTTGTAAAGATTATAGATTCTTAAAGATCATATTGAGTTCTCTCTTTTTAATATCTTGCAAACTGCTATCCATCATATAATCAAACTCGGGAGACGCTACCTGCATGTTAGCCATTCAATTTTAAATCTACATTTTCGTTTGGTAAAGCAATTTTCACAAACATGATATGCTGACCAAATGGATATGCCAGTTTGTTGAATTCTAATAAATATGATTAACGTCCCATAATGATACAACTTTCCCACATCAAATGTGGTAATTAAATATTGTTTAATAAACATTCTATTATATTTTGATATCTTTTCTTAATCTGTAAATTTGTTTAGGGTACAATTTTGGTTTCATTGTTTTAGAGTGTTCGGTCTTAACATTCAATAAGATTTGATTTGTAATGGTTTCTTTGAGAATCATGCAAACTTCACCAATAGACTAAAAGCTACTATCATTTTTTTCTTTAATATATGATGATAATTATCATATTATAAACATGTGTGTAAGTATATAAACATTTCTAATATTGTTCCTATTCAAAAGAAAGTAAATATGTGAACACATTAATTCAAGAATTTACACCCTAAATCATGTACAAATTAAAAATGATTATAGTAAATGAAATTCTTTTTTAACCCAAAAATATTGTTATGAAATCAAAATCTTTAAGTGCATTTAATTCCTTTTTATTCTAAAGTTTATTAAGAAATGAAAAGTATTAATGTGTATGTAAAGGCTTATAAATTTCCATTGTACTTCGCCTATTTTCATTTGATAAATAGGCATAACTTCTTGTGTAAGTTATTGATTAGCAAGGCTTCAAGTATATAATATAGCTTAGCAAAGTTATTATCTCATATAGTAAAATTTTGAAAAAGCTTCTAAAGCAAGTTAGAGACTCGTAATATTGTGAGTGCCTATCACATATTGATAAATCTCTACGTACATGTTATAAATTGACAAAGCTTCAAGTACATGTTACATAGAAAATTCTTCAAGTGTATGCTATAAATTAGCCAAGCCTTCAATGAATATTATAGATTGGTAAAGCTTCAAGTACACATTATACAAATTAAAAAATATTCTAATGTAAGTATGGATTAGCAAAGATTCCAATAATATTACAAATTGACAAAGATTCTAGTGCACACAAATTGATAATTTGATGAAACTTCTAGTGTATATATATTGTTAATTTAACTAAACTTCTAGTACAAGCTATACAAAATTTTAAAAGGACATTACACATTGGTGAACATGCTCTAAAGTGAGAATCCTTAATATTTTCACATCTTCCTCTATCTAATATTAAGGTCACTTACTAATTCATATATTTTTTATTTCATATTAAAAATAACTTAACAATACATGAAAAAAAGTCCATAAAAATTAAAAATATAATTGAAACTTACCTTGAAATTTGGATTAGTAAACACATTGCTAATTTTTTTAAATCATCTTTTTTTAATTTCATGGTGTTGCAAGTATGAGCAGATTGGTGTTGTCATTGATGTCAACAAGCTTATGTTGTCATTGATGTCAACAAGCTTGTGTTGTCATTGGTGTCAACTATATGAGAAGGAAGAAGATCATTATTGAGAGAGATTATTGTGAGTATGTTGGTGTTGTCTATGTTTTGATTAGTTGTATTATGTTGTCATTAGTAAGCTACTGGTGTCAACCTCTAGTGTTGCTTTGATAAGCTTTTGTCTATGGTTGAGGAAGTGATGAAGGTGATCAGGATGTGCCTCTGATGCTTTATTTTCAAGTTCTTTAGAGAAAAATTGATAAAAAGAGGAAATAGTGTGTTGCAGTGTTGTTTTAGGTTGCAGAGTAATATTTTGGTATTGCTCCGCATTTCTTCTAGGTTGAAGATATGCATGTGCATTTTAGACATGTTGATTAGAGTTGTTCAGAGGTGTAGTATTCAAAATTTGGTATGTTGGATCGTTGTCCAAAAGAATTTGTGTTCACCAATGTGTGAACAATGCATTGTAGAGGTGTTTGGGAGAAATGTCTTTGCTTCGCGTTTCTCCATAGAATGGTTTCAGGTCTTACGGATCTGAAGGTGTGTTGATTGTGTTGGTATCTTTGTTCAGTCAAAATGGTTTGAGGTTTGGTGCTTCAGAAGTCATATTCTTAAGTAACAATGTATGGCAGAGTTGTTTGAGTGTACTAGGTGTGTACATTCTTTAGGTGGAAATTGTTACGAAGGAGTTTTTTGGATTTCAAAGTGCTTATGGAATATTCCAGGTTATGTTCAGGTGATGTTTGTTGTCTATGAGGTGTTGTTGAATCAAAGGAATTGTGTACTTAAAATTTTAATGGTGTTTACATGGGTAACAGTCGACCTGGTGTTTACACTAATTGTAGTGAATATTTACTATTTAAAGAAGCGTGTTATAGTATGGTATTATAGATTTGGGTCCCAATTAAGGAGTGGTGTGGTCCGCTTTCACTTCTATCTGCCACGAAAGTGTTTTGGCGCTGACCTAATTTGAATTTGCATAGTTGATGTGCATAGTCAACCTTGGAGAATGTTTTCAAGGTTGATGATGGTATAATAAGAGTTGAGTTGTTGAGGGATGATGAGATAGACAAGAGAGATGTGAATGATGTGAATTGTAGAGTGTTAGAGTGTGAATTTGAGAAGTGCAGTGCGAGCTTTCATGTGTTAGACTGTTGGATGTAATGAGCAGAAGATGTCTACAATTCTTCAGTCAAGCTGCGAAGGTGTTGATGATATTGTGGTGGATTTCTTTGTTGCATTGAGATGGATTTCTCTACATAACATTATTTTCTATTCTGGCAGTGAGCCTTTCTTTGTGTAGTGAGCCCTCTGACAGTGAGCTATATTGTATTTGGTATTGAAGTTACTTTATATTGTGAGCTTATCCTCACTGTGGTTTTTCCCATCTTGGGTTTTCCACATAAATCTAGTGTTCTCTTGTGTCTTGTTATTTTCCTTTCATGCTAAATTATCATAAGAGATTCAGGGTTAATTAAGTTAATGTGGATCAGAATGTGTATGGGGATCTTGAAGGTTTAATGTACAACCGATTCACCTCCCCTCTCAATTGTCTTGTGCATTCAAAAATTGGTACCAAAGCAAGGTTCCTTGGAAGAAAGCTTAACCACTTGAGATAGATCTGGGCTAGCACACAAGAAGGAGATCCCCATGTTTGATGGCACAGAATATGCATTCTAGAAGACAAGGATGGAAGGTTATTAGGTTTATCTTGGATTTAACATCTCAAAGGTAGTACAAAATGATTATACTATGCCTGTAAATGGTTTGAGCACTGAAGCTAAAATCAAGGCCTGTGAATGCAATGGTAAAGCAAGGTATGCTCTCTTTTGTAGTCTTACAAATTATGAATTAGTGGAAGTTATGGATCTGAAAATTGTTAAGGAAATATGGACAAAGTTGGAAAGCATTTATGAAGGAGATGATAAGGTCAAACAAGCTAAGATGCAGAATCTGAAGATTACATTTGAGAACCTACGGATGTCTGAAGATGAAAATATTACAAGCTACAAGCAAAGGGTAGATGAAGTGGTTAATTCCTGTTGGGAATAGGATGCCATTTAATTGCAATCCTAAACATATTTCATGTATCTCCTAAGTCCTTGGAAAGTGTTCCCCAACACTAGGATTAGAAAGAGATTAAATTCGAATGAAATGAACATGTAAATTGGCATTTGTTATTATTCCTCAATGATAGGAACATGTGGGGATGCCCAAGAAGAGCTCCTACAAAATAGGAGCACATGGGGTGCCCACATAGAAGGTGGAACCCACCTTGCTTAAGTTAATTGTTTGGAGGATTGATAACACTTCAGTAATGCATGTTTAGATCCTACAAGTTAGGGATTGATATTTACATGAGTGGAGTTCAATTTAGTTTAGTTCAATTCAGTTCAATTCAGTATCGGTTCAGTTCAGTTTAGTTTAGTTCAGTTTAGTTATGGTTCAGTTATCTTCAGTTGCATGTAGTTAGTTTCAATTGAATGCTAGTTGACTTCAGTTGACTTGAGTTGCATGACTGATGACTTCAGTTGCATGACAGATAACAAGTGGATACATTCAGTTAAGTGGGAATGATCAATCATGCATAATGTTTGCATGAATTGGTAGAGAGATATGTTTCAGTTAACTAAGATTGACTTGGACCCACCTTGGGTGCCCATGTTGGCATCTTTGAGTTAACACCTTTTGCATGAGAAGATATTTACAAGGCTTAGTTAAGTGGGCCCATTCTTGGGTGCCAAATTTGAGGTGATGCTTGCAAGATATTTTCTTGACCAACGATCAGTTAAGTGTTCAGTTTGGGGCGCCTAAATTGAGGAGACTTTGGTTTTGACTTCATGTTACAATGTGGAACTCTACTTGCACAATCTAGGCGTGGTTTTTTTGTGAGGAGATTTATGCTCTTGTATTTGATAACTCTTATGATTTTGCATGCTCATTAATTGTCTATTTATTGCAGCAATTGCATCAGAGTTTATTGCAGGTTAGCAGATATAGCTTGTGCATGTGTGAGGGTTTGAAGCATGCCATGAGATGTGTGGATTCATGATTGGTCACATGGAATGAATGGATAGCTTGTGTTGTAGAAAGTGTATGAGAGTTTTGTGTAGGTTGTGAAGAAGGATTGTTGAAGGCAAGGAAGCATATCAATCAAGGATTGATACAGTATTATTGTAATATTGTTCTAAGGCTAAATAATACACGCACTATTGATTCTGGTGGAGGTTTTTCCTGAAAGGGTTTCTCCACGTATATGTTGTGTCACTTCTATCTTCTTGTCTCATTCTTCTACAATTTTCTGTCTCTTTCTACAATTGGTAAAATTGATCTAAACAGATTAATCATACACAAAGAATTGTGACAAAGAACACTTAATTAGATCTACAGTCTCATAGTTTTACAAGTTTTAAGCTACAATTTCACCTTCATTTTCAACATTTGGTATCAAAGCTAACAGTTGGGTAGAGTTTGGGACACCTTTCTCTTAAAAGTTTGAAGGTTTTTTGGTTGTAGTGGGAGCTTGTACTATTGTGTTATTACATATTTGTAAAAGAAGTGTGGTTTATCTTCTTGGTTTAAAGATTATGGTTTTTCTTGACCTTTTGGGAGTTGTGTCGTTAACAACAGATTCTTTGATTGTGTTGAGGCCATGGATGATCTTTATTTAGGAGATGGTTATCACAATGTCATGGATAGCTAAGTTACATGTTTCAGTGGGAGTTTTTGACAGTGATGGTTTGATGTTTATCTTGTTACCATGTATAGCTCGTTATCATAGTTCAGTGGGAGCTTTGGTAGGATATGGTTATTTTCATGTAATTTGAAGAGGTTCTAACATATTGTTTCATGGAGGACCCTTAGAGTCTTTGGTAAAGGTGTTATTGTTCTTCCTTTGGAGAGGATGTAATTCTTTTTGGTTTTAAGTATTAATCATTTGCTTGAAGCTTCATGATTATGCAAGTTGCATTTGAAGTTGGCATGGATTGATTGGTGGGTGCTCATAGATACTAGAGAGACTTGGGTTAGGCTGGATATTTCTTATGTTAAGAGATATGTGTTGGAATGGTTACTTGTTATAAAAAAATTTCAACAATAAAGACCAAGGAGCCTACACCTGGAAATGGATGTGAGTCCATTATAGACCTAATGAGAAGGATGTCTTTATTGAAAGCCTAGATATTGCTTGGTGTTGTATGCACAGGACAATCTTGTATCCCACTCTTGGTCTACTCGGCAGGTAAAATGATCTAAGATGTGTTGTCCACCTGATTATTAGATGCATTATTTATATGTGTCTTCTCTTATGCATTAGTCTTGAAAATTGAGTTATGAGGGATTATTGAGAAGTAGATGCATGATTTTATGTATTTCCATTGTTCTCCTTGCAATATTAAACTTGAGTTAGTTCTGGGGATTTGGGTAGGAGAGGTACAGGAGATAGTTAGTGGCTTTGCACATATTCCCTTTTGTTGTGGGAATGTTTGGCTAAGTTTGATCTACTTTCTGTGAGAAGTTTACATCTAAGTTTTGCCATGTTTCATTATAAGTTGAATGGTTAGATGTTGATATCCTTTCAGTTTGGGAGTGTTGAAGGAGATCTTACTTTACACAGTTTGGCACATGTTAGTGTGCTATAAGAACATGGTTTGATTTGCAATTTCTCTCTTTGTGGGAATATTGTCTTCTTCTTGAAGATTCTTATGTTATGAGAGATGTATTTTGCATATCATTGAATGCTTCTTTGACACTATGATAGAGGAGTTAGCCACATCCTCTATGTGAAGTGCTATAGGAGGACTTGTTAATGTTGTGATCTTGTTTTCAGATTTGACATTACCTGTGCAATGGGAGTTCTAGAAGGTATATGTGTTCTGTATGAGAAGGGCACCTCTCTTGGACTGGTTACACTTTACTACAATAAGTTACTTCAGAGGTTTTTTATCGCATGTCTATGTGTGTTATTACCTTGAAGTATTATTTTGTAGGATGGTGGATATAAAGGGACTTGTTTGTAGATTTGGATTGTTATGTTGATAGCATGAAGTTCTACCTATGATAGTTTAGTTATAGAGACTTGGGAAAGGTATTGATTGAGAAAGTTGGCACTTTGATCAATCTTGCAAATAAGTTCTCTTGGTGCAAGAAGGCCATTGGTCTTGAGTCTTGTACTTGATTTATAATAATGATTCCTTGTTTAGAATAATTGCAATCTATAATGTCAAGTGGGAGAATGTTGGGAATTGTTGAAAAATGAGGTGTTTTCTTAGCTTAATACTCTATAAAACTTTAATATTGTTGATCTAAATAAGCTTTTTCTTTGTTACATATATTCTTTGTGGGTGATTATCTTGATTAATCTATTTTACTGTTGTAGAATGTAGACAGAAGTTGATAAAAGAACTAGATAGGATATTAGAAAGATCACATAAGATGTACCGTGGAGAAACCCTTTCGGGAAAAAACTCCACCAAGAATTATTCTATTATTCAATCTCTGAATTACAATAGCTCCAATTCTTGCTTGAGAATGCTTCTTCTGCCTTCACCAATCTTCTTCACAACCTACAATAAAAACTCTCATAACTCTATTCAACTTGCTTGAGATAAATAGTCTTTTCTCAGCTTTGTAAAATCAACATGAGTTACAATTACAATGCACAAGCCCTATCCCTAAAAGGTACACCATATCTCATGAAAATAGGGTTATCTCATGAAGAAAAATCCTAAAACATGTGATTCATCCATTTGGGCGTCCCAAACCGAAGCTACAACTCAACCTTCATTCTATTGATAATTCCAAATCTCTTCCTCAAAGTTGGTGCCCTTAAGTAATCCTACTTAACTAAGCCTTCAGAAATATCTCAAAATGAAAAAGTGGTAAATCCAAGAAAGCATCTTGGGTGCCTACATTGGCTCCAAGTGATTTCTTATTAACTAAAACATTTACTCAACACCATTCATGCAAGAATAGTCATCCCCTGTTAACTGGAGGTAGTCCCTGTTATCTGTCATACAACTCAAGTTATTAGCCATGCATTCCAAGTTAACTGAAGCTAACTACATGCAACTCAAAATAACCAACATGCATGCAACATGCGCTTGCATGCAACTAAAGATAACTGAACCATAATTAAACTAAACTAAACTAAACTAAATTGATTTTGAACTGAACTAAACTGAACTCATCTGAACTGAACTGAGTTGAACTTCATGCATGCAAACATCAAATCCTAGATCCTAGGATCATTACATGCATTCAAAAGTGTTATCTCTTACTTTGAAACATGAAGCAAACAACTATCACAAACAATATTAGCTGAAATAACCAATGCATCATTACTATCATCAGAGGACTCCTCTGTAGAAGAATCACAACTCTCTTTCTTGTTCTTACAATCCTTCTTCATATGCCCTAGTTTCCCACAGTTCCAACACTTTACCTTACTCATCCTTCTGACTTACCCTTCCCTTCCTTGTTTCCCTTAGGCTCCTTTTTCTTAGGCCTACCTTTTACAAACAAGGCATCTTGGATTTCCTCCTTAGACTTTCTCCTCATCTCCTCTGATAGGAGAGTAGGAATAATGTTGTCCATCTTTGGATCTACACCATTACCACTAATTGCAACAATTAGATTTTCCCAAGAATTTGGTAAAGAACAAAGTAATAAAATGCACTTATCCTCATCCTCTAGCTTTACATCTACAAATGCTAACTGACTGAGAATAAAATTGAAAGTATTTAAATTTTGTGCAACAGATTCACCATCTTTCATTTTCAATGAATACAACTGCCTTTTTAGATACAACTTATTGGTGAGACTCTTAGTTTGATAAATATCCCCTATTCTTTTCCATAATTTATATGCACTGGTTTCCACTTGAAACATTTAAAAGAACAACATCAGCAAGACATAACCTTATTGTTCCTCTTGCCTTCTTATCTAACTTAGCCCAATCTTCATCTGAAATAGTTGTAGGTGTCTTTGTCTCATTATTAACCGCTAACCATTGATCTCTTTCTTCAAGAAGATCTTTCATTTTTAATTTCCACATTTCATAGTTAGAACCATTGAACCTTTCAATCTTTAACCTTGAATTCATTGTAACAAAACTTAATTCCAAAATCAGAAAATAACAAAAATAATAAAAGCTCCCACTAAGCTAAAAAACCTCCAATATTTTAAGAGAAAGGCGTCCCAATACTCTACCCAACCTCAACTCTAATACCAAATGCAACACAAAACTTTCACGAAGTAATCAAGCAAATGATTAATGTACCCAAAACTTAAGAGAACTACACAAGATCATTGCCAAAGCTCCAATCATGAATTAGGAACATAAACATGACATCCATGATCTAACCAAACCATCTCCTCTTAGGAGATCTCATACACCATAACATACTTATACATCTTAGTCACAAGAGAACCATGTATTATGCCAAACTCTAAACTCGTGTCAAGAGTAGTCTTCATGAAGAAGATGGTAGTCATGATGCCATGTGTAACTCAGTACCACGCTTCAGTGGGAGTTGTTGGCAGTGACTTGGATGCATCATTGGTAAGGTTATCTTCATGTGATTGGAGATATGGTTTCTTGGTTTAGAGTGTATTTGTTATGAGGAATAGGATGTCATTTAATTGCAATCCTAAACATATTTCATGTATCTCCTAAGTCCTTGGAAAGTGTTCCACAACACTAGGATTAGAAAGAGATTAAATTCAAATGAAATGAACATGTAAATTAACATTTGTAATTATTCTTAAATGATAGGAACATGTGGGGACACCCACGAAGAGCTCCTAAAAAATAGGAGCACATGGGGCGCCCACATGGAAGGTGGAACCCACCTTGCTTAAGTTAACTTTTTGAAGGATTGATAACACTTCAGTAATGCATGTTTAGATCCTACAAGTTAGGGATTGATATTTGCATGAGTGGAGTTCAGTATCAGTTTAGTTTAGTTTAGTTTAGTATCAGTTTAGTTTAGTTTAGTTTAGTTCAGTTTAGTTATGGTTCAATTATCTTCAGTTGCATGTAGTTAGTTTCAGTTGAATGCTAGTTGAATTCAGTTGACTTGAGTTGCATGACTAATGACTTCAATTGCATGGTAGATAACATGTGGATACATTTAGTTAAGTGGGGATGATCAACCATGCATAATGTTTGCATGAATTGGTAGAGAGATATGTTTCAGTTAACTAAGATTGACTTGGACCCACCTTGGGCCCCAAGTTGGCATCTTTGAGTTAACACCTTTTGCATGAGAAGATATTTACAAGGCTTAGTTAAGTGGGCCCATTCTTGGGCGCCAAATTTGAGGTGATGCTTGCAAGATATTTTCTTGACCAACAATTAGTTAAGCGTTCAGTTTGGGGTGCCTAAATTGAGGATACTTTGGTTTTGACTTCATGTTAAAGTGTGGAACTCTACTTGCACAATCTAGGTGTGGTTTTTTTTGTGAGGAGCTTTATGCTCTTATATTTGACAACTCTTATGAGTTTGCATGCTCATTAATTGTCTATTTATTGCAGAAATTCCATCAGAGTTTATTGCAGGTTAGTAGATATAGCTTGTGCATGTGTGAGGGTTTGAAGCATGGCATGGGATGTGTAGATTCATGCTTGGTCACATGGAATGCATGGATAGCTTGTGCTGCAGAAAGTGTATGAGATTTTTGTGCAGGTTGTGAAGAAGAATTGTTGAAGGCAAGGAAACATATCAATTAAGGATTGATACAATATTATTGTAATCTTGTTATAAGGCTAAATAATACAAGCACTATTGATTCTGGTGGAGTTTTTTCCCATAAGGGTTTCTCCACGTATATGTTGTGTCACTTCTATCTTCTTGTCTCATTCTTCTACAATCTTTTTTCTCTTTCTGCAATTGGTAAAATTGATCGAAACAAATTAATCATACACAAAGAATTGTGACAAAGAACACTTAATTAGATCTACAGTCTCATAGTTTTACAAGTTTTAATCTATAATTTCACCTTCATTTTCAATAGTTCCATCAAAGGTCTTGGTGGGAAAGTCAAAGAATCAAAATTTGTAAAGAAAATTATCATAACTCTTCCTAAAGCTTAAATAGTCATAAAGTTTTTTCTATTGAGGAATTTACAAATCTAGATTTATATATTAGAGATCAGTTGTATGGATCCATAACTACATTTGAAATGAGAGAATTTGGTGCAAATAATGGTGCAAAAATTGAGTCTGCTTTCAAAGCTGGAAAATCAGAGAAGACTGAAGAATTAGATTAGGAGGATCTTGATGATGTGGAAGCTAACTTTGTGAGAAGAATGAAAAAGGGTACTAGTAAGTACAAAGGTAAGTTGCCTTTTAAATTTTTTAGTTGTGGAAAGATAGGTCACTATGCTTCAAGATGTCCAAATAGAGCTTTGAATAACAAAAATAAGGAGAAAAAAGGTAGGATGATTAAGAAAATCTATTATGTTAGAGAAGATGCAAGTATTTATGATGATGAATCTAATTATGGAAATGATTGTGATGAATGCTTGTTTATGGGCTTTAAAAGATGAATCTGTTTCTACTAACTCTAAGAGATGTGTGAAAGAAAGCCCTCCAAAGACAAAGGATTAGACTGGAGGTACTTTGGTATATGTTTTTCATGCTAGACACAAGAAGAACTACTGGATCATTGACAGTGGATGCTCTAACCATATGACTAGTGACAAGAGTAAGTTTGTTAGACTTGAAAAGTATGATGGAGGACTTGTTAGATTTGGTGATGATTCAGATGCTAAGATACATGGAATAGGTTCAATCAGTTTTGATGGCAAGCGTAATACTGATGATTTATTATGTCAAGGGTTTAAGGAATAATCTTGAGTGTTGGAAAAATGTGTAGCAAAGGGTACAATCTCATATTTTAGGACAATGGATGTGAGATTAGAAAAGGGTCTAAAACTATGATTGTTGTTGGAAGAAGGATAGGTGGAAATGTTTATCAGCTCAAGGGTGTTGATGGTCATTGTTTTATGATTGAGATTAATGAAAGTGAGCTATGGCATAGAAAAATGTGTCACATAAACTTTGATAGCCTATGGAGGATAAGTTCATTTCAAGTTGTAAGAGATCTACCAAAGATTACAAAGCCTATCAATGTTGTCTAAAAGGATTGTCATATTGGAAAGCAAACAAAAATAAGCTTCAAATTCAAAGAATAATCTACTACCAAACTATTGGAATTGGTGCAAATCGATCTTTGTGGTCCTACAAGAATAAGAAGTTTTCAAGGCGACATGTATTCCATGCTTTTAATTGATGATTATTCTAGAATGACATGGGTTACTTTTCTCAAAGATAAATCAGAAGCTCTAGACAAGTTTAAAGCATTCAAAGTTATGGTTGAAAATGAAATGGATATAAAAATCAAATGTTTGAGATCTGATAGAGGTGGAGAATTCACCTCCAATGAGTTTAACATCTTTCGTGAAAATCATGGCATAAAGAGGCACTTTTCTAGCCCTAGGACTCCTCAACAAAATGGAGTGGTTGAAAGAAAGAATAGGGTTGTTCAAGAAGCTACAAGAAAAATGACAAAAGAGGCAAATCTACCAAAAGTCTACTGGAGAGAAGTAATTCATACTGCTATTTATATACTAAATAGAGTTCAAGCAAGAGAAAATAGTACAAAGACTCCCTATGAGCTATGGTATGGAAGGATTCCTATTGTCAAGTACTTTAGAGTGTTTGGAAGCAAATGTTATACTAGAAGAGATGAAGACAACTTAGGAAAGTTTGATGAAAGGTCTGATGAAGGTATCTTCCTTGGATATTCTACTAGAAGCAAAGCTTGCAAATGCTACAACAAGAGATTAAGAAAGAATGTTGAGAGTGCAAGTGTCAAGGTGGATGAATATTTTTAGAATAATTCAATGATGATAGATGGATATGAATCAGATGGGTCTTGTTACAGAGAAGAAGAAAAGGCTAAAGAAAGAAAAGTGCAAATTGAAGAGGAAGAAGCTCCGGAAAAGACTCCTAAAACTCCTAAGTATGTGCAGAAGAATCATTCTAAAAATTAGATAATTGGAGATAAGAAAAAAGGTGTACTGAAAAGAAGGAAAGGTGTTGAAGAGCAGATAAATCTATGTTTACTTTCTAAAGATGAACCTAAAACAATGTGCAAGGATGGATATTGGATCAAGGCTATAAAAAAGAACTATTGCAAATTGAGAAGAATCAGACTTGGATATTTGTCCCAAGACCAGCAAACAAAAATGTGATTGGAACTAAGTGGGTATTCATAAAAAAAAAAATGAGAATGGAGAAGTGATAAGAAACAAGCCAAGGCTTGTGTGTAAAGGCTACTCACAAGATGAAGGAATAGATTTTGAGGAGGCATTTTCCCCAGAGGCAAGAATGGAAGCTATCAAGATGTTTTTGGATTTTGCAATACATAAGGATTTCAAAGTTTATCAAATGGATGTGAAGTCTACTTTATTGAATGGAAAATTGGAAGAAGAGGTATAAATAGAACAACCAGAAGGATTCAAGTTATTAGACAAACCAAATGCGGTTTGTAGATTAAAGAAGGCATTGTATGGATTGAAGCAAGCTCCTAGAGCTTGGTATGCAAGGTTGGATAAGCATTTGATACGGCAAGGATTCAATAAAGGTACTACAGATAGCAATCTTTACTTTAAAGTTAAAAAAGATCAAATCTTGATTTTGGTTGTATATGTTGATGACATAATATTTGGAGGCAATGAAGATATGTGTAAGAAAATTGCAGAGGAAATGCAGAGAGTTTGAAATTTCTATGTTTCCAGAGATGAATTTCTTCCTTGGATTGCAAATCAATCAAACAAATAAAGGTATTTTCATTTCACAATCAACGTATGTCAAAGAAATGTTGAAGAAATTTGGAATGGAAGACTCTAAACCAGTATATACTCCTATGCTTTCAGGTTGCAAGCTGAGCAAGAATGATGAATCTCCTAAGGCTGATTAGAGAAAGTATAGATCAATGATTGGTGGACTACTTTATCTAACTAAGTTACTAGATTGGATATCATGCATGCAATTTTTCTTGTGGCTAGATTTCAAGAAGATCCTAGAGAGTCACATGTTGCAACAGTGAAGAGGATATTTAGATACTTGAAGGGCACTCTAGAACATGGCTTGTGGTATCCAAAGGATATTGATTTTACTTTGAGTTCTTACACAGATGTAGATTGGGTTGGTTGTGTGGATGATAGAAAAAGTAAAAGTGGTGGTGCATTATTTCTTCGATGCAAACTGGTGTCATGGCTAACTAAGAAGTAAGATTCAATATCTTTATCCACTGTAGAGGTAGAATACATTGCAGTAGCATCTTGATGCACATAGGTGTTGTGGATGAGACAAACATTGAAGGATATCATAGTAATATATGAAGAACCATTTTTTATCTTTTGTAATCTAATACAAGTGCTTTCAATATTTCAAAGAATCCAATAATGCACTCAAGGAAAAAACATATCTCAATCTGGTATCACTTTTTTAGAGAGAAGGTTGTAGAGAATGAAGTTAAGCTTGAATAAGTGCTTACAAAGGATCAAGTTGCTGATATATTCACTAAGGATCTTCCTAAGGATACATTTGAGTATCTTTGGGAGAAGTTCGGGGTCATTGCCCCCACTCCTTTGAACTAGATGCATAAGGAGATGCATCAGTCTAGTGGATTTCAAGATCCATTCTTTTTTATGGACTGATATTGGTGGCTACCTCTTAGGGGGAGTAGGTAGTGACATTGTTGGTTGTTGCAGTCAGGGGGAGTAAGTGGTGTCAAATGGTTGTTGATTGGTGTACTATCATGTGTACTCCTAAGGGGGAGTATGTAGAGCAATAAAGGAGTAGAGTATACTGAGAAGTTGTGAGGTTGATAGATGACAAAGGGAAACATCAATGATACAAAACTTTAGTCATTTTTCATTGATGTAAAAGGGGGAGAGAGAGTCATGTGAAAAATATATGTTGAAAAGGAGAGAGAGTAATGTGAAAAAGAAAGAAAATAGTTAAGGGAGAGAGGAAGAAAAAATTTCAGTTGTCAAAAGTGGAGAGAATGTAATGGGCTAAGAGAAAAGGAAATTAGAATGGAGCAGAGTTGTTGTATCTTTGATGGTTTTTCACATCATGTGTTGCCTTCAATGGGAAAGGGGGATATTGTTATAGGTATGAGCATATTGGTGTTGTCATTGATGTTAACAAGATTTTTTTTGTCATTGGTGTCAATTATATGAGAAGGAAGAAGATCATTATTGAGAGAGATTGTTGTGTGAGTATGTTGGTGTTATCTATGCTTTGATTAGTTGCATTATGTCATCATTAGTAAGCTACTAGTGTCAACCTATAGTGTTGCTTTGATAAGCTTTTATCTATGGTTGAGGAAGTGATGAAGGTGATGAGGATTTGTCTCTAATGCTTTATTTTCAAGTGCTTTTGAGAAAATTTGATAAAAAGACGAAATAGCGTGTTGTAGTGTTGTTCTGGGTTGTAGAGTAGTGTTCTCGTATTGCTATGCATTTCTTCTAGGTTGAAGATTTACTTGTGTGTTTTAGATACGTTGATCAGATGTGTTCATAGGTGTAGTATTCAAACTTTGGTGTGTCGAATCACTATACAAAATAAGTTGTATTCACCAGTATGTGAACAGTGCATTGCAAAGGTGTCTGGAAGAAATGTCTTTGCTCCGCGTTTCTTCGTAGAATGGTTTCAGGTCTTGCAGATCTGAAGGTGTGTTGATTGTGTAGGTATCTTTTTTCAGTCAAAATGGTTTGAGGTTTGGTGCTTAAGAAGTCAGTTTCTTAAGTAATAGTGAATGGAAAAGTTGTTCGAGTGTACTCAGTGTGTACATTCTTCAGGTGGAATTTGTTGTGAAGGAGTTTGTAGGATTTCAGAGTGCTCATGGAATATTCCAGGTTATGTTCAAGTGATGTTTGTTGTCTGTGAGGTGTTGTTGGATCAAAGGAAGCGTGAACTTAAAATTTTAATGGTGTTTACATGGGTAATGACCGACTTGGTGTTTGCACTAATTGCAATGAATGTTTATTGTTTAAAGAAGTGTGTTATAGCATGGTGTTATAGATTTGGGTCCCAATTAAGGAGTGGTGTGGTCTGCTTTCACTTCTATCTGCCACAGAAGTGTTTTAGCACTGACCTAATTTGAATTTGCATAGTTGATGTGTATGGCTGACCTTGGAGAATGTTTTCAAGGTTGAGGATGGTATAAATAAGAGTTGATATGTTGAGGGATGATGAGATAGAAAAGATAGATGCAAATGATGTGAATTGCAGAGTGTTAGAGTGAAAATTTGAGAAATGCAGTGCAGGCTTTCATGTGTTAGACTGTTGGATGCAGTGAGTAGGTGTCTACAATTTTTCAATCAAGCTGCGAAGGTGTTGATGATATTGTGGTGGATTTATATGTTGCATTGAAATGGATTTCTCTATGTAACATTCTTCTCTATCTTCTTTTCTATTCTAGCAGTGAACATTTCTTTCTTTGGGCAATGAGCCCTCCGCTAATGAGCCCTATTATTTTCGATATTGAAGTTACTTTATATTGTGAGCTAATCCTCATTGTGGTTTTTCCCATCTTGGGTTTTCCACAGAAATCTGGTGTTCTCTTATGTATGGTGTTGATTAATTTCATTTTTTTGTATTTTCCTTTCATTCTAAATCATCATAAAAAATTAAGGGTTAGTTAAGTTAATATGGATCTGAATATGCATGAGGGTTTTGAAGGTTTAATGTACAACTGATTCACCCCCCCCTCTCCCTCTCAATTGTATTGTGCATTCAACACAAGGTTAGTAAGCATGTGAGCCTATAGATTGGGCCAAAGCTATAGCTAGTTTTCCCACTATTCTATAAAATTTGTGTGCCTCACATAGTTAGATATTAATGTGGAACAAAACTTAATATTTTTCTAGAACTATTAACACTAGTAAACACACTTGTTCCATAAAATAGGAAACTTCAAACCAATTTTTAGTCATATGTGTGCAAAAGTATGTTGGAATATTGTTGGTATTGTCATTGATGTCAACCTCTAGTGTAGTTATGATGAGAGGGTGTTGTAGTTTCAAGTAGGTGTTGATAATGCAGCTGGTTCACTTGGTTTTCAAGTGCTTTTGAGAAAAAATGAATAAAAGAGTTTGTAGTGTGGTAGAGGTCTATTCAATGTTGTGATTTGCATCTCTTCATGGTTGAAGATATGATTTTGTAGTTTGGATATAATGATTAGAGGTGTTCAGAGTTGATATATCCAGAGTTTCAAGTTTTGGATTGTTCTATAGTGGAAGATGTGTTTGATAGTGTGTTTTCCTGTGTAGAAGGTTGTCTGGGAGAAATGAGATTGCTCCACATTTCTCTATAGTAAGGTTTCTTGTCTTGCAGATTTGGGAATGTGCCAATATTGTTTATATCTACCTTCCCTTGGAGTTTTATGTGTTCAGGTTTTCCAAAAAGTTGGATAGTGTGTTGCATGTTTGTGGCAGTGTTGTTGGTTGTACAGAATGATGGTGATCTCTATTGCAAGTGGTTGTGGCAATGTTGCAGAATATTCTGATGTTTCAAGAATATTCTTGGATGTTGTGTGGATGTTGTGAAGTTTTTCTTTGTGGTCCACATGTTATTTTTGGACTTGGAGAAGACCCCATGAATAACCATGCTAACCTCTTAAGTTCAAAATGACAATTCCATAAAAGCACTATAAGATAGCAAACACATTCCACACCATGCAATATCCATATAGACTTAACTAGAACTAGGTATAGTTCTAATAGCATTTAAGCCACACATACTTCTCATAGTATAAATGTATTCCCAAATAATAGGGTTTCACTAATTTGAGACTTTACTCAAGAATCACACAAGAATATTCCATACTAGGAAATAACTAAGTTCATAAGAACAAGCATATCATGCATTCCAAAAAGCAATTTTTTCCAAACAAAGGAATTTATAATCAAATAACATTTTAAACATAAACAAAAGAGGAATAGAAATAAATTGTCTGGATATAGAGTTCCAACTAATAATGTTGCTTTCCAACCTCAGCCTCCACAATCACAAATGCTACTCCTTCTACATTCAACTAGACTCTAAAATCTAGCCTTCTCTCAAGAATTCTCAAAAAACTTAACTCACAAATAATTCTCTCTTTCACTAAAACTCTCACAATAATGCTTGAACAGAAATTACAACAGAATAACAATAGAGAAACTAGATTGGAAAGTGTAACAAATGGTAGAGAGAACACCTTTATATATACTAAAATTTGAGCTTACAAATCTTTTTGGAGCACTTATAGCCCAAATGGATGTTTTCATTGTATTTAAATGGCCTATAAACCCCTATTTTCATATAAAATGTGTACATTTTAGATGAGTTTGATTTTTGGCAGATTTTTGTTTGCTAGAAGGGTTGTCACTACTAGTTAAATTCAACCTTTTTTCGAAAATTCATAACTTTTGATCTAGAAGTCATTTTATTTTTTCACAATACATTGTTGGAAATCTAGTTCTATGCAATTTCTAATGGTGTAGGTTTCATTAATAGAACTATCTATTAGTGAATATTATTTATGTTTGAAGCTAGATCTACCATCTGGACTTTTGATCTCATAACTTTTTACCTGTTTATCAAATTTTCATGATTTTTATGATGTTGGAAAGGTATTAAGGGGCTCTAAATTATATCCAAACACTTTTTCTAGATTTATTATAAAGTTTTTTTTTTATATATTTATGCATATTTGCATTCTAGTTGATAACTTGGACATACTAACATCTGGAGAAGTTTTGTCCTTTTGGGAAGGCTTCATTTTCAGTCCAGATCATATTGAGAAAGTGTAATTTCAATTTGAGGATCTCATTTTGAGATATTGTTGTAATTTTTCATCTTTGATCCATCTTGGCATTGTAAACTCTAGAAAGCAATTTTGGCATTATAATCACACTACATATAAAGTGTCATATCACAGTCTTGGGGGGCTCCCTTGGTGCATTATTTTGATTTTTTTTATTGTGCTCTTCTTTTCAATGGATCATTCTAATTTTTCTTTGCTAACATCATACAACTATACAAATTGACATCAACATGCATAGAGTGCTCTAATGACTCAAGGTCACCCTCTCTATGTTGAGAATAAGTTACCTAAACCTAAAGATGATGAGAAAAAGATAAAATGGATGATTGAACATACTAAATCTCTTGGGTGTCTTCATAGATTGTTTTCTTAATATCTATTGTTTCAAGTTGAATCATGTGAGGATTCTCATTAATCTTGAAATAAATTGAAAACATTGTATGGTACTACATATAAAGTAAAATGGTATCAAATTGATAATAAACTAATGAGCCTTGATCCTAAGAACTTTGACAACATCCAGGAATACATCACTAAGGTTAATGATGTAAGGGAGCAATGTAAAGCATCTAAAATTGATAAGAAGGACATTCAATTGGTCTATAATGTGTTAGAATTGGCTATGGAGATAGCCTACCAAGATCTAGAGGCTAAATGAAAAGTACAAAGAGAGAAAATGAATATGACAAGAATAAAATGTATTCCTATCAATTATGCAAATATGATTCGATGGGTTGTACAATGTATGAGAGACCCCTTGGTTATATAGCCAAGATGTGACATAAGATAACATAAGATAACATAAGATTATGACAAGTGTCTTAATCTTATGATATGTGACAACTTATCACATTTACCTAGGTCACATGTGTTACAACTCAAAAGATAAGATAACAACTAATGGCAACTAACACCTTCTAGAAAGATTCCTTCCTAGGACCTAAGTAAACTTAACATGTAAATAAGTCCCCTATGTCCCCTAGTAATGAATTAACTAGGTACAATACTTTATTTACACCAACACCCCCCCTTAAGTGCAACTTAGAGAGTAGATGATTATTATGCAAATGACTCAAAGATGCAAGGATGGGTCCCGACTACTAGGCCATTATAGGTACCCATGTACAAATGCAAATGAAATCTCTCATACACAGAGAAAAGAAGGCAACCCAGTGGGACAAAACACCTCCCCAAAAGAGAGATGAAATACAAAAAATAAATGCTCTCGATGAAGAATGAGAATTACAAAACCCTATGTGAGGGAAAATACCCCCCATAAGAGACAAGAAGAGATACAATACAACCCCCCTCAATGGTGAGTCTCCTAAAAAGGTGAAAGCTCGACATTGAATGTTGAAGATGATCCAATCTCGTCGAACAACATTCCTCCCCTTAGGAAGAAACAAAACCATTAATATATGTAGGATGTCAGGAAGATGGATGATGGATGATTTCTCTGAAACATGCTCAAGTGTCTCCATGTCAATGTTGAACGCTGCCACACTCCAAACAGGCGTTCTAGGCCACACCACTGAAGAGGACAATCCAAAATCTAGTAGAGATGGATGTAGAACATAATTCAAAGACAAAGATACCTCCTTTGAAGACAAAGAAGCCTCCTCCAAATGCTATCCAAAAGTATCCATAGTCACATCAAACTGCAAAGAATGGTCGTGTAGAGAATGAACAAGAGGGTCAAAGTGTTCCCTCACAACAACTGAAGAAGGATCTTCTCCATCAAAGAGAAGATGAATGTCACCAATGATGTCTCCCAAATCTCTAATATGGGACTCCACAAACAAGTCTGAAATACCTATCAAGAAGTCATCCAAAGTAGCCAAATCTAAAAGACAATGAAGATCCTGTTGCACTAAATCACGAGCCAAAATTGTGGCAGCACAAGCTTCCCCAGGTACAAAAATAGATGAAGGAGATGAGATCTTAGTGCATGTCATTTTACTACACCTATGATCCCCCATTATGTTCTCAAAACATGATGAACTAGATGATTCTACGAATGCTAGATTACAAGAGTCCTCAACCTCGTTATGTTGACTCATAGATGAAGAAGATGAACCCTCTAAATTTGGATTAGGAGCCATAGAAATTGAAGTATCAATATATGTCTCTCTAGTAGGAGAAGAAGAAGGTTTTGTGTCATAAAAAATACCATACCTTTCCCAATGAGCAAGTGTTTCAGTTGTTTTATCACCAATAGGTTGAAAATATACAAGAGGAATAAGATAATCCACAACAGGATCCTCTGGGAATGGAATTTCATTTGAGCCTCCATACATCTCCCAAAGTTTGGTCATAAGGTCACGAGGGATCTCAATACCATCAATGGCCATTTGTGTATCAATATCATAACTACAACTAATTATTCCTAGGATATGTTATATTTTCATGTCCTGCATAACTCTCTTTCATTTTGATGAAGGTTTAGGAACTAGTCCATAGAGATATGGAAGAATATTAAGCCACCTATGATGTGTTAGGATTCCATCTTTCCAAGACTTAAAGTTCCATCAATTTAACCTTATTATAACAATATATGTTTTGATTCCCACATTAAGCTCCTCAACTTTAGTCACACAATAGACCAATCAAGAGACATAAGCTAACAAAGGAAAAAGATAACCCCCGCCCCCCAATTACTCAATCATGGAACCCCCCAAGCAATATTTGATTTGTGGCACTTTATACTTAGTGCGATTACAGGTGCCACTTGTCAAAAATAGCAAAGCGGTCTTGATCTTGGCACATGCAAATGGCAAAATTAGGCCACAAAATCAAGTACAATTTTTGGTATAAAATGAGATCAATATGATCATACCACTGAAAAGTACATGAAAATTTATGTACTTTAAAAAAAAACTACACCCAAAAATGTTACCATATAGCAAGATATGAGCTCCTAAAGTTCCCAAAATGAGGATGAAGCAACAACACCTGTGAGAATCTGCAATTTCTAAAAAAACTAGACACCAAAAAAATCAAATTGAACCACTACGAAGAGCGCAAAAAATTAGCCCAAATAAAAAAAAAAGCTCAAAAAAAGGAGTCAAAATGAGCAAGTTATGGGGCTTCAAAGTTGGACTACAAATTCAAAAACTCCAATGGAGAGGGGGGCCTGAAAATCCAATCAGCATTGACATCACCATTGATGCAGTGACGATGTCAACATTTTATATGATTAAAATTGACTTCTTCATGCCCGTCAAAAAAGAATATACTCCTCTAGTCGAATATTCTTTGACTCCTGGGCTTAAAATTGATTGGCATTTGGACGTCGAAAGCCATTGGGGAATCTGGGAAGAATCTTTTCTTTTCTGCTGGAATCTTCAGGATCTTTTGTCATCAGGTTTTTGAAATGGGGGACCCATGAGACTTCTAGGCCTGTGCTAGCTCTACCACGTCGCAGACATTGGGGTAGGCTTGTACCTAAAGGTACAAGTTTGCGTACTATCTATGCAAGTACTGCGCAAGCAGTACCAAACTGCTTTATTTTTTAAATTTTTAATTTCAATTGAATTTTTTTGAAAAAAATATAGGAAACTATATGAAAAAATTTAGAATTTTTTTTTAAATACTGACGAAAATTGCCGATGAATTTTTTTCTGACCCGTACTATAATGATGGTGACTTGCGGGGTCGTACGACTCCCTAGGAAATTTTTTTGCCTCAGTGGACAACTTCTCCGATTTGGATGATTTGACAATCGATCTTAGGGTTTTTGGAGCTACCTTTTGGATATGGCAACCACTCTTCAGCCTCAAACCCTCATAGATTTGGGCTCATATGTCCAATTTGGACAAAACAAAAGGAAAAACCAACTTTCTCAAACCTTTTGAACTCAATGGTGAGCTCAGATTTACACCAACAAGCTCCAATTTGAACTTGCAATAAAGAGCCACAAAGAGGAGCCCCCCAAAATCTAGTATTTCTATCAAGTTTTTTCTGATTCTCCATATCATCATACAATGCAAGAGAAGAGCATACTCAACTTTTCAAGATTTACCAAGATCTCTCAAAAAATGGCTAACCAAAGGCACCCAACCTACTCTGATACCATGTTAGAATTGGCTATGGAGATAGCCTACCAAGACCTAGAGGCCAAATTGAAAGCACAAAGAGAGAATATGAATATGACAAGAATAAAATGTATTCCTATCAATTATGCAAATATGATTCAATGTGATGTACAATGTATGAGAGACCCCTTGGTTATATTTCCAAGGCAAGACATAAGATAACATAAGATTATGACAAGTGTCTTAATCTTATGATATGTGACAACTTATCACATCTACCTAGGTAACATGTGTTACAAATCAAAAGATAAGATAACAACTAATGGCAACTAACACCTTCTAGAAAGATTCCTTCCTAGGACCTAAGTAAACTTAACATGTAAATAAGTCCCCTATGTCCCCTAGTAATGAATTAACTAGTTACAAGACTTTATTTACACCAACATAATGAATTGAACAAACTTGTTCCTAATTATGCATATTTTATTTCTAGCTTTCATAATCATAGGTTGAATGTTGGGTCTTCATATATTACACCCACATTTGTAGCTTTTTTTGAGATTTTAATACATGAGAAACAAAAGCTTCTTTTTATGGGTCTTATAAAGTCACCTAAATCTCATGTATTGTTGGTTAGTCAAGTGAAAGAGTCAGAACATTCTTATAAAAAATAAAATAAATCAAAGAACAACCCACATTTAGATCAGCCAAAGAATAATCCTCTTCCATAGAGAAATCACCTAAGAAGGAGAAGCCAACTTTTTCATATCGCAAGAAGCTTGTACATCATGAACATTCTTGTTATAAGAAAGAAATTGATGAACTGAAACATCTTCTTAAAAATAAACATATTGATCTACCTTCTAGAATGTCTAAGTCAACTTCTTCTTCAAAATAGTTTATAAAGACACAAGTCATGCTAGTTTAGTTATTGCATCAAGTAGAAAAGGAAAATCTCTTTGTGCTTCTATAGGTCTCGAATCAGGGAGATGAATTCTAAATTTAGGAGCATCTCACCATATGACATCTTCATTGTCTATTTTTTCTTCTTTTGAGCCTTGTGCTATGTCACCTATTTTTATGGGAAACAATACATACATGAATATAATTGGGAAGGGATCTATTGATATTGGGAGGGAAATTTTAATGATATTTTGTGTGTACCTCATTTGTCAATCTTCTTTCCATCTATCAGATTACCCATGGTGGGGTAGCAAGGACTGTGGAATTCACTCCTAATTCAGTTATTATTAGAGACTTGGAGAGTAGAGAGATTATTTCTATTGGGATGGTTGATCATGCATCTCATTTGTAAACCTTTGCAGATTTTACATCTGATGATGAATTTTTTCCTTCGACTATTGATCACACTTCTAGTGTGCACCATGATTTGAGGAGACTTTTGGCTACTTAAAATTGGGTGTTATCACATCAAACCCCATTTTTGATCCTTGCATTCCATCTCCTCCATCTTTTGTTGCATTTGATGATACATGTGTTGTCATCACAGTTTTGGCCTCTTTTGATTCAATGCAACAAGATATACATCATCTTCCAGATATGGCTACATGGGATGCGTACTTTACAGTCATTGTTGGTTTATTTGTTGAGTCCCACATTTTAGATTTGGGAGAAATCATTTATTGCATTCATATTATCTCTGATGGAGATTATCCTTCTTTAGTTTTTGTAAGGGAACACTCTGGCCCTCTTATTCATTCTCTACATGATCATTCTTCACAGTTTGACATGAGTGTGGATTATTTTGAACAAAAACCTCAAGGAGGATTCTTTGTCTTCAGAGGAGGTATCTTTATCTTTGGATTGTGTTCTACATCTATTTCTAGGAGATTCTAGATTGTCCTCTTCAACAGTGTGGTATAGAATGCCTAATTGGAGTGTATTAGCTTTTGACATCAATATGGAGACACTTGGGCATAGTTCAGAGACATCACATATCGTCCTTCTTCTTGTATCTTCCTTTCAGGAATGGGAAGACATCATGCATACCATCTTGGTTTTGTTTCTTCCTAAGGGGAGGAATGTTGTTCGGTGAGATTGGATCATCTTCAACATTCAATGTTGACCTTCTATCGTCATTGCAAGAGACTCAAAATTTAGGGGGCTTGCATGGTCTTTCTTCTTCTCTCTTATAGGGGGCTCTTTTTTCTCACATGAGGTTTTTTCCTTCTCATTGTTCATTGAGATAATTTTTTCCTTCTCTCTTATAGGGGGCTATTTTTTCTCACATGAGGTTTTTTCCTTCTCATTGTTCATTTAGTTGTCTAGATAAGATCTTATCATGTCTTATATTTCTAACATTTTTGTCAAGTTAGTTGTCTCATGGCATAGGATTAAGGCACTTATCATGATCCTATCTAATCCTATGTTTCACCTTAGCTATATAACCAAGGGGTTCTCATTTGTATTTTATTCCAATCTAATTTCATTGCACTTTGAGTATTACATATTGGCCATATTATCTTACATCTATTATTGCAAATTTATGCTCTTACTTTTCTCTCTTGTAGAAGGTTTTTTTGGTTTTACGGGTGATCCTAGAGGCTTGAGTCCTTGAGTGACTCTAACACATACATGCCTCTAATTTGATTTAAAGATTACATACTGCAACTAACAAATTGCAAAATATTCTATCAAGTTGGATCTCACATGAGAATTCAAAGACTGCACATGAATCCTCCCCTCTCTTAGATATATAAGATGATGCATCTTACACACTTCATAAAATGGCTAATCGAAGGATCTTTGAGGCTGAATGCAATTGTAAAGAAGTGTGACATGATAACCCTTTAATGAAGTAAAAATTCCTAAGTTTTCACTTTGCAAGTAAATAAACTATGTAACAAGCCATTGCAATAAAAAAAAATCTTTTCTTTATTGAGAATATACAAACAAAGATTTTGTAACATAATACAATAAGGATTCCATTTCATTGTAATAATTTCACAAGTTATAATTATACAAGAATGCATACATTTAAAAACATAGCTCAATGAGCTTTGGAACAAATATGCTGGTGTAAATAAAGTCTTGTACCTAGTTCATTCATTACTAGGGGACTTATTTACATCTTAGTTAAGTTTACTTAGGTCCTAGGAAGGAATCTTTCTAGAAGATGTTAGTTTCCATTAGTTGTTATCTTATCCTTTGACAACTACTACATGTGAACCTAGGTAAGTGTGATTAGTTGTCTCATGTCATATGATTAAGACACTTGTCATAATCCTATGACATCTTGCATCTCACCTTGGCTATATAACCAAGGGGTTTCTCATTTGTAATCAATCTAAAATCATATCATATCATTGACATTGAATACAGTCTATTCTTTTCATATTCATCTCTCTCTTTTCTTATGCTTTCCATTTGGTCCATAGATCTTGGCATCCATAGCCAATTCTAACATGGTATTAGAGCGGGTTGGGTGCCATTGGAGAGTCTTTTTCTGAAGAGAGATACTAGATTTGGGGGTGTTCCTTTTTTGGCTCTTTGTTGCAGGTTGAAATCAAAACTTTCTAGTCAAATCTAAGCTCGCCATTGCTTCCAGAAGGTTCGAGATAGTCGATTCTTCCTTTTGTTTAATCCAAATCGGACATACGAGGCCCAATCTATGAGGGTTTGAAGCTGAAGTGTAGTTGCCAGATCTAGAAGGTAACTGCAATTTTGGAGCATTTTGGGTCAAATCTGACCCTGCCATCGCGTCCAGAAGGGCCAAAAACCCTAAGCTCAACTACCAAATCATCCAAATCGGAGCAGTTGTCCGGTGAGGCAAAACAAATTTGCTCAAGGAGTCATATGGCCCCCAAATCGTCATTATGACAGACAGTACACTTTTTCAAAATTAAATTTAAAAATTTTAAGTTGAAATTTTTTGAAATTTTTTTTAGAAAAATTAAAATTGGCAAACGAAATTTCTTTGCAAAAGTTTGATTTAAAAATCATTGCAAAAAAAATAAAAGTAAGGGAAGCAGTATTTTTATGTGGATTTATTTTAGTCCGCAGTACCAGAGTACCGCAGACGGTACACGTAACGCGGCCGTGCCAGGCTCCATGTGGCCACGGAGGCCCCACCGCAACAGCCCAACCACACACAGCCGGCCGGTTAAAACAACTGGCAATTCTTCAATCGGCGAACACTTCCCATCACCGGCAGAAGAAAATTCAAAAACCCGGTGATCCCTAGGAATATTCCAGATTCTACCGGCCAACCCCATCTTGACAACGAAGTTCTCATGCATGTCAAATTTAAGCTATTAGTCAAGCATATATTTGGTCTGGGGGAGCATATTCCTTTTTGATGGCCCTGAAGACGTCAAATTAATCCGGCGAGTTGCTGACGTCAGCCTACGTCAGCACAGATTTGAAAATTTGGACCTCCTCACGGTTTGCATTTTGATTTTTGAAGGTGAACTTTGAAGACTCATAACTCAGTCATTTTGGCTCCTTTTTTAAAGCAATTTTTTTTTATTTGAGATAATTTTTCATGATCTACACGGTGGTACAATCAGTTTTTGGTTTTGGTGTCTGGTTTTTCCATAAATTGCAGATTTTCACAAGTGTTACTGCTTCGTCCTCATTTTGGGAACTTCGGGAGCTCATATCTTGCTCCTACGGTAACATTTTTGGGTGCAATTTTTTTTTAAAGTGCATGATTTTTTGTGTACTTCTCAGTAGTATGATCATATTGATCTCATTTTGTACCAAAAATTGTACTTGATTTTGTGGCCTATTTTGGCATTTGCATGTACCAAGATCAAAGACCACTTCGTTGTTTTTGGCAAGTGGCAACTATAAACACACTAAATATAAAGTGCCAAATCAGATATTGCTTGGGGGGATTTCTTGATTGAGTGATTTGGGGGGGTAATCTTGCAATGATTGCTTGCATTCTTTTGCTTGGTTTGTGTTCTTGCAATGGGGAAATATCAAATTGAACCCCTAAATCCACATAATTATGCTACATGGAGAAAATCAGTATGGAACTATCTCATGATGAAAGGTTTAATAGGTCATCTAAAGGATACAATTCAAAAACCTACTGATGCTAAAGAATTGGCAAGGTGGGAGATTGATCGTGAGAAAACACTTGGATGCATATGTTCATTAGTCTCATTTGATTTGCAATTTCATATTGAATCATGTAATACACCTAAAGAAGCATGGGAGAATTTTAAAAAATTGTATGGTAAAACATATAAGATTAGAGGTTATCAGATTGATAATGATTTGATGAATCTTAATCCTAAAAGTTTTGACCACATCCAAGACTATATCTCCAAAATAAAGCAATTAAGAACACAATTGAAATAATGTAGTATTGAAAAAGAGGATTTACAATTGATTCTGAATGTGTTATCCAAGCTTGGTCCTGGGTATTTTGTGTTTGTTTCTGGCTTTCATACCCATCGACTTTCTATGGGAGCATCATATGTTGATCCTAAGTTTGATGACTTTGCAAATCTCTTAATTCAAGAGGAAGCTAAGTTAATGAACATGGGTCTAATCAAGTCTTCCAAGCCACAAGCATTGGTGGCTAATGAGTCTAAGGTACAAAAAGAATCAAGGAATCTTGATAAGAAGCAAAAGAAGAAAAAAAACAAGCCACATAAAGAATCAGAATCCTCATCCTCAAAAGCAGAATCATCAAAGAAGGAGAGGCCTTTTTGTGCATATTGCAAGAAGGATGGACATGAAGAACACTATTGTTATAAGAAGGATATTGATGAGTTGATAAATCTTCTCAAAAGGAATCACATTGATTTTCCTTCTAGAATGTCTCAATCTTCTTCTCCATCTACTTCAAAATAGTCTAAAAAGGATAAAGGTCAAGCATCTACATCAGGATATAAAGGACAAGCTCTTTGTGCTCTTTCAGGTCCAGGATCAAGGAGATGGCTTCTAGATTAAGGAGCATCGCATCATATGGCATCTTCGCAAACTATATTCTCTTCATTTCAGCCTTGTACTATGTCTCCTATCTTGATGGGAAACAATACATACATGAGTGGAATAGGGAAGGGATCTATTAGCATTGGGGACAACACTTTTCAGGATGTCTTGTGTGTTCCTCATTTGATGAACAACCTTCTTTCCATTTATCAGATTACACATGGTGGAGATGGGAGAACTGGGGAGTTCACACCTAATTTTTTCATCATTCGAGACTTGGAGACTCGAGAGATCATTGCTACTGGGGTGGTTGATCATTCATCTCGGTTGTATACCTTTGCACAATTTGCTTCTGATGATGACATTGTTCCTTTGATTGTTGATCACATACACCATGATTTAGAGGAGACATTTGGCTTTTTGAACTTGGGAGTTCTCACATCAGATCCAGTACTTGAGCCATGTATCTCATCTCCTCCATATACTGTTGTACTTGATGATGCTTGTGTTGCTACAGTTTTGGCTCCTAGTGATTCAGTGCAGCAGGATCCTGATTGTCTTCTAGATATGGCTACTTTGGATGACTTCCTGATGGGTATTTCAAACTTGTTTGTGGAGTCTCATCTTGCAGATTTGGAGGACATCATTGATAGCATTCATCTTCTCTTTGATGAAGATGCACCTTCTTCAGTTGTTGTGAGGGAACACCTTGACCCTCTTGTTCATTCTCTACATGATCATTCTTCACAGATTGGCATGAGTGTGGATACTTTTGGACAGTATTTGGAGGAGGCTTCTTTATCTTTAGAGGGGATATCTTTGTCTTTGGATCATGTTCTACATTCATCTCTACTAGATGTTGGATTGTCCTCTTCAGTAGTGTGGCCTAGAACACCTATTTGGAGTGTGTCAACTTTCAGCATTGACATGGAGACACTTGAGCATACATCAGAGACATCACACAACATTCATATTCTTGATATCCTACATACATCCATGGTTTTGTTTCTTCCTAAGGGGAGGAATGTTGTTCAACGAGATTGGATCATCTTCAGTATTCAATGTCGAGCTTCTACCATCATTGTAGGAGACTCAAAATTGAGGGGGGGCTGCCTTGTCTCTCTTCTACTTCTCTCTTATGGGGGGGTCTTTTTCCTCACATGGGGTTTATACCTTCTCATTCACCATTGAGAGCATTTCTTTTTTATATTTCATCTCTCTTTTGGGGAGGAGTTTTGTCCCACTGGTTTTCTCCTTTTCTTCATTTGTGAGAGATTTCATTTCATTACATTGATTTCATTTGCATATGTACATGGGTACCTAACATGGCCTGGTAGCCAGGACCCATCTTTGCATCTTTGTGTCATTTGCATAATAATCTGCTACTCCCTAAGTTGCACTTAAGGGGGGGTGTTGGTGTAAATAAAGTCTTGTACCTAGTTCATTCATTACTAGGGGACTTATTTACATCTTAGTTAAGTTTACTTAGGTCCTAGGAAGGAATCTTTCTAGAAGATGTTAGTTGTCATTAGTTGTTATCTTATCCTTTGACAACTACTACATGTGAACCTAGGTAAGTGTGATTAGTTGTCTCATGTCATATGATTAAGACACTTGTCATAATCCTATGACATCTTGCATCTCACCTTGGCTATATAACCAAGGGGTTTCTCATTTGTAATCAATCTAAAATCATATCATATCATTAACATTGAATACAGTCTATTCTTTTCATATTCATCTCTATTTTTCTGTGCTTTCTATTATCATGGAATCTAGTAGCGCTTGATTGCGGATAACCCCCTACGAAACTTGTTCGTTTCCTAGGTTCGTGAAGTTCAAGCATGCAAAATGAGGTGATTTTCAATCCACCTCGAAGTGCATTCCAAAGCCTCAAACAACCAGTTTGAGCATCCCCCTATGTTCGCCTCGCGAAGACCTTCGAAATGAGCTCCTTGGCGAAGTCTCACTCATCATACTTAGTTAAATTGTGAAAGATGCAGTTGTGCCAAAAAAGTGCGCTCTAACTCATCCAAATTTTTGGCTAAGTGTTGAAAGTGCAGGGGAGCCAAAAATCAGCGACCTTGCATAAAAAGTGATTTTCCAAAAATGTGTAGAAGCACTAAAAAAGTGCGCTCTTACACATTGTTGCCAGACTTAGCCAATTTTTTACTATGGTGCTGATTTTTAGCACCTTTGCACTTTTTCCAGACTTAGTCATTTTTTGAGCAATGGTGCTGATTTTTAGCACCTTTGCACTTTTTGTAGACTTAGTCCTTTTTTGTGCAATGGTGATGATTTTTAGCACCTTTGCACTTTTTCCAAACTTAGCCAATTTTTGTGCAATGGTGCTGATTTTTAGCACCTTTGCACTTTTTCCAGACTTAGTCTTTTTTGTGCAATGGTGCTGATTTTTAGCACCTTTGCACTTTTTCCAGAGTTAGTTCTTTTTTGTGCAATGGTGCTAATTTTTAGCACCTTTGCACTTTTTCCAGACTTAGTCATTTTTTGTGCAATGGTGTTGAATTTTAGCACCTTTACACTTTTGGTAGTTTTTAACTTAGTCTCTTCAAACTTGCTCTAGTTCCATTCTGAACCTCATTTCTTCGCTCCCGCATCATTTTTAGTGCCTACTTGCTTGTTTCATGCTTGCTCAACATCATTTCTCACTTCACGCTTCCCAATGCTACTTTTTTTGCTAACGTCTATTGATTCACCATCCTTGCAGTTTCTCTCCAGATTTCATCAAGTGATCCTAAAGGTGACATCTTCTGATCCAATGAACTATCCCAGATCTACAAAGAAGTTGTTATGCAGCAACTTGAGGATGACAGTTTTTCCCAAAGCCTCAATACATATCATTTGTGATATACGACTGAAACTTGATAATCTCAAGATGCATCTTCGTGGGTGCAAGAAAATCCATTCATTTTGCAGAAGGTCGATCACAAGAGCTCGCACCCTTGTAGATTACACAATCGGCCTAGATGATGTGTTCATACAGGAGACCAAGAAGAAGTATGAAGACTCCGTGCCCAAAGCAAGGAACCATGAAGATTCTTGATCTCCGATGTTGAACATTTTGATGCTTTCCTCTATGCATCTTGTAAATAGTTTTTGACATCTTAAATGTCATTTTTTGAAATGTAATTACACTAATATCTGAGATGTAGTTTCATGAAAACAAATTACATTTTGACTTTAGTCAAAGTTGGGTGAGATTTTCCTAAATTAACTCACCTAACTTTCCTAGATTTTTTCTTTGCTCTCTTTTCTAAATATAAGGGATTTCTATTGTAAAGTTTATCCTTTAGTATTTTGCAACGAAGTGCTACCCTTTTTGAAGCAGAATTGTGAAACTTTGTGTTCATACTTTGTAAATGAAATTTGACCAATAAAGAAGAAGATTGCAAACCAGACTTTGTGTTGGATTCGATAATCTTATGAATTGATATCATTTGGTGGTGATTAGATTATGGAATCTGAAGGACTCTAAGTAATTCATGTAAACTTTGAGTTATATCCTTTATTTAGATTTTCATTTGTGTTTTGTTTATCTTTGGTTGAATGATCTACAAGACTTTGTGCTTGTAATTGTTCATGCTCTTTGGATATTTTGGTTGGATAATCTACAAGACTTTGCACTTGTAATTGTTCATATTGTTCGAGGAATTGCTATGTCTAAGAAGACTTTGTGCTTCTAACGTGACAAACAACACACTTTTCACAGATCCACCATTGAAAAAGCTACAGAATGACTTTATGCCTTTGTGAGCTTTCCCTTTTATTTTACTAGTTTATTGTTAATCACTTCTGGTACCTCTACGCTTTGCTTTGACAAGATAGAGGTATTGGCATTACTACTCGTTGTTAGTTTAGAGTTATTGTGAATTAAGAACTTCCAACAGTGAAGCATTGTAAACATCTTCTCTGAAAAAAGAGAGAAGGATGAATGTAACACACCCCCCACTTCATAAGTATTGTGTACATTTTGTAATTACTTGTTTGTTTTACTATCGCTTTTGTTAGCAGTAAGAAGGGCACCTCCCCTTTCTGAGAGGAGAGGTTTACATCTCACATAGTTGTGGTTGAAGTCCTAGTTGTGTAATCTATCAAAAAAGCTGATTACATAATTTTCACCCAACACTTTCCATTTGGTCCATAGATCTTGGCATCCATAGCCAATTCTAACAAAATAGCTTATAGACAGTCCATGATCCTTCCTTTCAAATCTTGGTTCTTCTATCACTTGTTGTGGAGGAGAAGCATCACTCAAGCACTTTTCTGCCAACCACAGACTCTTATGCGGTCCCTCGCACATCTATCATTCGATAGATGGCCCTTCCCTTTGACGAAGAGATTGGTAGATTAACTGAATAATGACAACCAAATGAGCATATAGTTTTGTCCTACATAACTAGAACTTATAAACCCACAATTTGGAACTAGCATGTAATATTGGATCATGGTGAACTGATAGTGGAGCCAGAGGCAGTCACACTACTTTAGACAAAGTGTTCTCATTCAATACTTTGAATGAAGGCCATCTACCACATACACTACTTAGGGTTGATTTTACTTAAGGGAATCTTAAACTACACATAGGTATTTCCTTCAATGGATAAGCTATCACCCCAGAGATAACCTATCACCATTTCTACATACTTGGAATAAATTTACTTAAACAAGTACACAAGCTCCCTCCCTTACTGGATAAAAAATCCTAGGAGTAAACTCAAGTTATTCTAGTTAAACCAATAACTTAGCTAGAGTAACTCATATGCCACTCACGTTTAATCATAGCTAGTATGTAATACCTATGATAAACACCAACCTCCTATTATGGAGTACATACAAGCACATCATAAAAACAACATAAAAGCTTATATTTCCTTTTCAAAGTCAATCTATTCCCTAAATGCAAGTACTCGCAAAAGAAAATTCAAGCTTTCATGGAGAACAATCTTTCATAAAAAAAGAAAGAAAAAAGAATATCCTCATGACTGTTATCGCTTATCCAATCAATTGACAACAATGCAGCTTCTCCAAATAGCAACTAGCTTGATTATAGCTTCTCAAGAGACATCACAATAAACCTCTAATACTCAAGTTGATATAATACTTCTCTTCTCTCTCAATATAACAAAACTCTCTCTCTCCCTCAAATAAAACTAAGTAAAGCTGAAAATAATGGAGAGTAAAAATGTTTGCAAGAATGCATCCTCAAAAAATGAGTTTTCCCTGGTATTTATACAACAATGAGGCCTCACATCCTATAGATTAGGCATGGTTATTGACAAAAATTGTCATGCAAAACCTACTCACTCGACTTAGCAAAAATGTGGCACAAATAGAAGAACTTACTCAACAATTCAGAACTACAGATCGACCATGTTGATTGACAACAAAATGAGACATTCAAAACAATACATGATTGATATGGTGCAGTTTGAATTACTCAAACAATAGACATCTACAACAAACAGGTTTCCAAAGGTGGCGCCAGGTAAATACTCACTATCCAACAATTAGCACAGTATCTTTCATATTTGAAACAGTCATTAACAAATATGCAACACCAAGCTTGCATCAACCAAGTCTTGGCATGAGTCGATTCAGATAATAAATCAGTTTGACAAAGTCGTCAACTTGTTTTCTCATTACCTTACATGACTTAATAGATGTTAGTTCAAGCTCAAATACATGGCATTTAGTGTTTACCAAGTCAAACAATATTCCCATAAAATCATTTACTAAGTCTTCACCATTTATCGACTTAATGCAAAGAGCTACATTAAAGTATGTGTGTTCCACTATGTGTGGCAGCAAGAACAAAACTCAGCCTCACAAAATAAAGTCATAAGTAACTTATAATCGGCCTCTATTATTACTAATGATAGCTGATTCAAGTAATAGATAATATATTAAATATATATTAATATATATATATATATATATATCAACATATATATATATATATGTCAACATATATTTATATATATATATATATATGTATATGTATGTATGTATGTATAATATATATATGTTGATATATATATATCATATAAATGTAAGTATACATTCAATATACAATTAAGTATAATCATGATGGTATTCACATACTAGTCACAATATATTGATTGTATATGTATATATATATATATGTATGTATGTATGTATGTATGTATGTATATGCCTCTATGTACATGTATATGTATGTATACATATATCCATGCATTTGTATGGGCATGTCCATTTGCCATCGTACACGTGTATCGATACATATATACATATACTATACATATATATATGTACACATTCAATTCACAAATAACCATTCACAATTACCATTGTATTGATAAACATTTATGTGTGGTACATCTATACATATGCATATACATGTTATTAGATCCTTTTGACATGCATGTGTATATATATACACGTACTCTACATATGTTCTTATCAATATAACCGTAATAAAACAATAAAGAACTCTAAGGCTTAAATAGATAAACATCACCTAATAGTGCAATCAATAGTAAACAAGACTCTATTAATGCAGACACATTGACTAAGGATGACTTACCAACTTCCCACTTATTGACTCAACTCAATTATTCTACTGTGGTGTGTGTATGCTCAGATAGTTTTTGTTACCAGTTACCTGACCAAGTTCTTCTCCTCAGTGATACTTCCCCTTCGCCTAGAGGAATTGAACATATACCTGCAACCACTAACACATGCCCACGACAGTCAAATGTTCACAAAATATGCATTATACGTAATACATCTCCTAAATTAGAATATCAATTCAAAATCATCTATTCACATATATGTAGTATTTTTCACACAACTTCAAATGATATAACATCATTCAAACTACATTGATAACAAAGTGCAAGCACAATTAATTCATCTCCAGATTTCACATTACATTCATATTTACCCTACCTAGTAATATTAAATAGTAATTACATAATTGGGATGTAACATACTCCCCCCCTTGTGAATCATCGTCCCTGGGTGATGTTTATCTATTTAAGCTTTAGAGAACTTTCTTTATTGTTTTATTACGGTTATATTGATAAGGACATATGTGGAGTACATGTATATATATACACATGCATGTCAAAGGGATCTAATGACATGTATATGCATATGTATAGATGTACCACACGTAAATTTTTATCAATACAATGGTAATTGTGAATGGTTATTTGTGAATCGAATGTGTACATATATATGTATAGTATATACATATATCCATATGTATATATGTATCGATACATGCGTACAATGGAAAATGGACATGCCCATATAGATGCATCGATATATGTTAAGTATAATCACGATGGTATTCACATATTAGTCACAATATATTGATTGTATATGTATATATGTGTGTGTGTGTGTGTGTGTGTGTATGTATGTATATATATATATATATATATATATATATTATGTATGTATGTATATAAGTATATGCCTCTATGTACATATATCGATGCATCTGTATGGGCATGTCCATTTTCCATCGTACGTGTGTATCGATACATATATACATATGGATATATGTATATACTATACATATATATATGTACACATTCGATTCATAAATAACCATTCATAATTACCATTGTATTGATAAACATTTACGTGTGGTACATCTATACATATGCATATACATGTCATTAGATCCCTTTGACATGCATGTGTATATATATACACGTACTCCACATATGTCCTTATCAATATAACTGTAATAAAACAATAAAGAACTCTAAAGCTTAAATAGATAAACATCACCCAATAGTGCAATCAATAGTAAACAAGACTCTATTAATGTAGACACATTGACTAAGGATGACTTACCAACTTCCCACTTATTGACTCAACTCAATTATTCTACTGTGGTGTGTGTATGCTCAAAAAAAATTTGTTACCAGTTACCCGACCAAGTTCTTCTCCTAAGTGATACTTCCCCTTCACCTGGAGGAATTGAACATATACCTGCAACCACTAACGCATGCCCACGACAGTCAAATGTTCACAAAATATGCATTATACGTAATACATCTCCTAAATTAGAATATCAATTCAAAATCATCCATTCACATCTATGTAGTATTTTTCACACAACATCAAATGATATAACATCATTCATAATGCATTGATAACAAAGTGCAAGCACAATTAATTCATCTCTAGATTTCACACTACATTCATATTTACCCTACCTAGTAATATTAAATAGTAATTACACAATTGGGGTGTAACATACTCCCCCCCTTATGAATCATCGTCCCTGATGATTTTATGTAGCAACATAACAAAAATAAACAACAAACAACATATTGTTTCAAGCATTCTCAAATACATCAAGAACATGAGGAAAATTTCATTGAATCTCAACATAGTCCTCCCAAGTGGTTGAGTCTTCTGCATACTAGTCCCACTAGACTTTGCATTACAATACTTCTTTGTTATGCAAGAGAAGCTTACGTGTTCTGAGCACCTTGATGGGCTAGAGAGTTACCACTATGGGGTCCTGTACCTGAAAAGCAGTCCAATCAATCACATGATTATCACTTGGTATATACTTTTTGAGGTAGGACACATGGAAGACAATATGCATTCTGGAAAGAGTTGGTGGCAACACAATTCGATAAGCTACTAGATTCACCTTCTCTAGAATCTCAAAAGGTCCTACATAACACGGGGCTAACTTAGAAGACTTTCCAAATCTAATGGAGCTCTTGTGAGGTTTCACTCTCAACAACACTTTGTCACCTACTGCAAAATTGTGGGGCATTCTTTTGGCATCAACATAGCTTTTTTGTTGGTTGTTAGCTTCAACAAAACTTTGGTTAACAATCTTAAGTTGCTCCTCCATTTTCGCTAACATTTTTTGCCCAAGACTCACCTTGTCTTCAATTCTATCCCAACTTATAGGATTTTGACACTTTCGACCATACAATGCTTGAAAAGGAGCCATCTTTATTGCAGAATGATAAGAATTGTTGTAGGAAAATTCTACTAAGGGTAACTAATCTTCCCACTTGTATTTTTAATCCATACAATACATCCTAAGTAGATCTTCCAATACTTGATTCACCCTTTCAGTTTACCCATCCTTTTTCGGATGATATGTTGAGCTAATATTCAATTGAGTCCCTAGAGCAGAAAATAAGGTTTTCCAAAACCTAGAAGTGACTCGTGCATCCCTATCTAAGATAATCTTCTCAAGAACCCCATGCAACCTAAACACTTCTTGCACAAATTTCCTTGCTATGACAAGTGCTCCAACAGTTAGATTCTCAGGTATAAAATGTGCTACTTTGGTAAGCTTATCTACCACCACAAGAATGGCATTGTGTTTATTTCTTGACATATAAAATCCTTGCACAAAGTCCATACTTAGGACTTGCCACTTCCTCTCTAGTATATCATGTGGGTATAACAAGCCTGAAGTATGATGATGCTCTGCTTTCACCCTTTTACACTCAAGACACCTAGCCACAAATCTAGCAACATCCCCTTTCATCCCTTTCCAGAAGTATAATGGATTTACATCTTCCATCATTTTCGTCACTCCTAGGTGTCCAAAGTACGGTGCTTCATGTACTTCCTTCCATACCAGATTTATTAACTCTTCTACGTCAGGTACATACATTCTACCCTTATATCTAAGTAATCCATTAGGTTCAAAATGAAAACCTTCATACCTAAAATCTTGTGGATTACTAGTGATTGCTTGCTTGATTTTCAAGTAGTACTCATCCTCCTTGCATTTTTGCAACACTTGCCCCTTAAAGTCGGTTTGAATCGTTACTATTGAAGCAATATGATGTCTTCAACTCAAGGCATTGACAACCCAATTTTCCTTCCCTTTTATATAACTAATATTGAATTCATAATCAACTATTAACTCTAACCATCTTCTTTCTCTAGCATTCAGATTAGGTTGAGTGAAAAGGTATTGTTACCTAATTTTACCCTCAGGCTCAATCAGGCAAGGCATCTATGTCGCAGGTGTTCATAAGGGCCAAATGGGATATTTCCATTGAGGGTTAGTTCATGCATTTTGGTAGCATTTCATAGGGAGCTCAGTTGGGAAGCCTGCTTTGTTGGAAATATGCTTCAATAATCACAGACTCGAGCCTCCATTAGAACCAAGTCAGCATGACATCTTCATTGTCTGGCCGACTAGCAACTTTGGTACATTCTGTTTTGTTTCTGTTTTGAATAGGTCACTGTGACCTAGTCTCTGTCTTGCCGAACGCGTTCACTATGGAGCCTATCACTATAACAAGAGGGGTTCGGTATGACCTCTTATCGCATGGATTTCTTTGGCCGATAGGCCATTCAATCGTCATTCGAGGAGACTCACGGTGACCACAGACTTCGGGATAACCTATAGCACTCGGTGAGAAGTTCCAATGAAGAGTTAAAGTCTCGCCGATAGCAGATGGTGGCAAGTCATCAGGGAAACTCTCACCGGAGGAAACACTATCGGTAGGAAGTCCCAGCGACGTGAGAAAGTCACACCGACTGGACACTTCAGGGTGAGTGAAGGAGCTCGCTAAGAAGTCTTAGCGAGAATGGAACGTCTTGGCGACAATAAGAGGTGTTCGGCAGGAGTCTCCCCGATAATAGGTGTCTCGCCTAAAGAGGGTTTCTGCTATCGACATAAGATGTGCCTTTGACATATGGTCTCGGCGACAAGCAAGGGTCTGGCCGAAAGATGTGAGTTCGGGGAGACTAGTGTGTTCGGCAAAGGGTCTGGCCGATAGGCCAACGTTTCGCCGATAGAAGATAAAGACCTCGCCGAAAGAGCTTGACATTGGCATAAGGTCTTGCCGATATAAGGATGTCCGATCGACAGATGGAAAGGAGCTCGGTGGGATGACTTCTAGAGACACACCAAAGTCTCCCCAAAATGAAGAGCTCAGAAAGAATGCGGGAGTTCGGCGTGGGTCTCAGTGAAACAAAAAGAAGCTCGTCGAGAGAAAAGTGATCTCGCCAAGATGTTTCACCGACGGGGTGAACTCTTGCCGATGAAGAAGGTCTCGGCCAAGGAAAATAGTTTCGCCATGATGTCTTGGCGAAGGCTAGATGTCTCCCCGACTGAAGAGAAAGTAGCTCATCACCGAGAGATAGGGAGCCCGGCAAGAGGTCTAGCCGATAGGCCAATGTCTTACCAACAACAGGGAGTCTCGCTAGGAGTTTTCCCAACTTGCCACAGTCTTGCCGAAGGAAACAAAGAGCTCGGTAGAACAAAATGTGTTCGGGGTGACAACAAGGAGGTCTCACCGACAGAAGATGAAGGGGAGCTCGGGGGGATATCGAAAGGAGCTTGGCGAAGGAAAAGAACTTGGTGTGAGGTTTGGGCGAAGGTAGAATGTCTTGCCGAAAGAATGCAGAGCTCGGTAGTATGGAATGCGTCAGGGTAACATCAAATTTTCACCGATAGAGGATGGGAAGAGTTCACCATGTTGTCTTCCCAAACGCGATTGTCTTGGCTACCATAGAGGAACATCGGTATGAGTTCTGAAGCTCGATAAAGACTCTCATTGATATATCCATTCTATGTCGATGGCTTCAGAGGAGCATAATCGCATCGGTGAGACACTTTCAGTGTCTCGCCGAGATGTGATTCTTTTCAAAAGAGTTTCGACCACCTGTAGAGCCTGCATGGAATATGCTTGACCAACCAAGAGGAGCTGAGACGAGCCGTGGCAGTTTGATCGAAATAAAGGATGTCAACGGAATGAATGCAGCATGTATCTGTTGTGAGCTCAGGGCATTCAAAGCATTCAGCCGAGGTGGTTCGAACGGACACGATGCCAGGATTGAAATGAATGCGGTGGTTGCGGAAAGATCAGAAGGCTTCTTCGGGGATGACTCTTCACCGTCATGGACATGCAGGATTCAACATTAAATTCAGTCGAAAAGATCTAAGGAGAGATATTTTTCGAGGACTGATATTTTGTAAGGCCTAAGGGGTCGACACAGTTTGTATATAAGACATTTTTTCCTTTTTTGTAAATAGTTTGGATTATGCATTCAGGGGAGTCAGTGATTTTCATCAATCCTTTCTCAGCTAATGCATGCTTTTTGTAACTCAAATTGGAATCTGGAATGCAACACAGAGTTCACCTTGGAAACTACTGTTAACGTTTGTATCACTCTCACTTTCTGTATTTTTGGATTATGCGAGTCCTCAATTGTGTATCTTTAAATCTGTATTCGTATCTTAAAATGCTGTGAAATAAATCTTTCCTTCCTGAGATGTGTATGTAGATCGAACCTGTTAGGATTGATGCATAAGTTTGAAAGATGTGTTGAGCATGTAAAACATTTGCAATTAGGTTTCCTAGTGTATGTTCACCCTATTTTCTTTCAATAATTCCTCATCATTTCGGTGTATCACCTTAGATTCAAATCTTCATCCTATGTATTCCTTCTTCCTTTTTCCCCACAAGAGTCAGTAGTCAGGTGACACCAAAGGAAGTCTGCCTTCTCCAGAGGTTGACCTCTGCCTACAAGTGACCCACAGCTTTAGAGGTCTTCCCATGTTTCACTAGAAAGCTTAGTTTTTACAACTTTGCATAGGGTGCATTTCTAGGTGACAATAGTTTCTGGCACGCCCAGTGGGACAAAAATTAGATTGAACTGTTGGTTTAGTATGCAACCAGTGAATTCCAGACTTTATAGAAGTCATTTGGCATACTTGGCAACTCCACAAAGAAGAAGAACTCCATAAATCAGTTCCTTTTATAGTTTATGAGAAAAGTTCAGACAAGAGGCAGCTCAGGTCCCTTCAAATATTTGCAGCTGTCACCATCGAGAAGAAAAGGCAGAGCAATAGAAAAAAGAGGAACAACAGTTATCTATTCTAGAAGAACTTAGTCTACTCCTCCATCTGTGAGATCACACATTGATGTCTCATCCTTGGCTTCATCTAGAGTACCAACAAATCCACCTCAGACACCTCCAATGGCCACTCCAAGGAATCAACCCTTTGTTGCTTTCAACAGAGGGAGCCCCTTGAATTTGGCACAACACAATGACATTCAAATGGTAGCCTTGAAGAGTCTTTCAACTTTCACAAGAGAAGACCAGACTACCCCAATTGAACACATGTGAGATGTGGCTTTGTTATGTGGAGTCCATCACATAACCCAAGAAGATGTTGTAGTCAGATTACTTGCTGCTTCACTAAAAGGAAGAGTTGTGCAGTGGTATAGGAGCCTACCAATCAGCTCAATTGCAACTTGGGATGAATTTGGAGACAAGTTGCATAAGTAATTTCAAGACAGGTCTGACAACTTATCTCTATTGGAACAATTGACTACAATTAAGAGGGCTCCATAAGAGCAGATGAATGACTTCAACTTTAGATTCCAAAGAACTTGGGATAGAATCCCTGCGACGGTGAGACCACCTCTAGAATATGCATTTATGTACTTCTTGAGGGCTCTTAACAGTGATATAGCTATTATGATACAATCAATGGGAGGGGTTTCTCTACCAGATGCCTTTGAAATAGCTATCAGAGCTGAAAACATCTTAATACAAGATGGTAAGCTTGCTCCTAGGCCACCAATGCAGATATTTCCAGAAATTCATGCAAACATTCCTTTGCAAATACCTCCTTTCACACCTCTACCTGCTGTACCAACACTGCCAGCTGTTGTTCCAGCCATTGATAGACAAGAGAGTATTGCTTCAGGCTCATCATAGGAGCTACAAGAGATCAAAAGTCTTTTACAGACTTTTGGTAACAAGTTGGTGAACTTGGAAAAACAACAGTCATATTCTAGACCTTATCAGCAGCAAAATCAGGCCTCAAGTCAGCCTTTTCAAGGTCAACAATAGCAATTCCAGGGGAATAGACAGTAGTATCAAGGCAATTACCAAGGCTCAAGACAAAACGTTGCCACAAGGTCTTTTCAAGCCTACAATCTAGCTCCAGTTAGTGCTATCAAAGAGCTTGTTCCTGTTCAAAACAATCTGGCTGCTGATTATGAATGGTGTTAACCATGTAATCAGGCACATAGTCAAGCTACATGCTCTAATGGGGTCATCAACCAAGCTCTTATGGTGAAAAATGTTGTAGGTGCACAAGATTTTCCTAAGGAAGGGTATCCACAACAGCAGGATGAACCTGGAGATGATTCAACTCTCCTGAATTGGAAAGAGAAGAATTCTGTGGAGTGAACCAGGATGACACATCTGTTGCTGCAAATACTAGAGCCAAGAAGAGGGCTTTCGAGGCTGAACAAGCAACAAATAAAGATAAAGGAGCTGCTGGTCCATCAAATCAGTAAGTACCACACACTTTGCAGCGAGGTCACGACACTAGTAAGGAGCAATCCTTACATGCTACATCGCAAGTCAAGTGCAACCTGACCAAGCTATTGTGAAGATGCAGCCAAAGGTAAATATATCTGCACCTTTCAACATTGTTGAAAGTATGAAAAAAATGAGTGTTTCAATTTCAATGTGGGATTCTTTAGCAATCCCTGGTCAAATCAATTTTTTACAGTCAGCCTTATCAAATCTAGTTAGTTTAAATCCTTCAAATGAAGTCTCTTTAGGCCAAACAAAGTCAGTCTTAACCAATGCACCTTTGGATAGTACCACACAACAAAGTGATGGTGTCAAGGCCCCTCCTTTCTATGTTTCCTTAATAGTAGGGAATAAATTAGTGCACAATTGCATGGTTGATAGCGGGGCTAGCAGTTCCATAATGCCAAAAAAGATTGCAGACCAGCTAGGTTTACAATACCAGCCATTGGAAAAGGGAGTACTTCAATTGGATGGGACAACAGTAAACACTATAGGTGTTATTAAAAATTTGAATCTCACACTACATGCCTGTCCCAACTTTTCAATCCCGCAAGATGTCTTTGCCATAGATTTGCCTCCATTTTTTGCTTTATGCCTATCTAGAGACTTCATGGCTAAAATTGGAGGGTATTTTTCTTCAGATTGGTCCCATATTCTTTTTAGGACCAGGTATGGTACTAAGGTGACCATAACTTCTGAGTCCCTTGCTAAGGATCACATCGAACCTTATGTGCCATCTACTATAAATGTTAACTCTATTGTTTTAGAGGATACTAAACTTGTTGCAGCACAAGAGTTACAAGCTGAGAGTATACCTGAGGTGCTCCTCAATGAATGGGCAGTTGAGAACGTGGTTGATAATCCAAAGGAGCTTATTCAGGACGTTGGCCTGGGCAATTATGTATTGCATGAAGCAGGGACGGAAATGCCAAATCTCGAGAGAAGTGCAAAAAGTCAGTTTGAGCAGTAGAATGAATTATGGGAGATGTATTTTGATGGTTCAAGAAGCAAAAAAGGCACTGGAGGAGGTGCAATGCTTGTATCTCCACAAGGTGATAAGTATTATGTTGCTTTCTGTTTTGCTTTTGTGTGCTCCAACAACACTACTGAGTATGAGGGCCTTGTTCAAGGTCTTGAGTGGGCAAGGAAGAGAGGAATAACCAGCTTGAAAGTATATGGGGACAGCGAGTTAATTGTCAATCAAATAAGAGGCTTGAATGTGGCTAAAAATAGCACACTAAAGTCTTATAGAAACAGAGTGTGGAACATGCTTGAGGAATTTGATGCCTTTAATTTAGTATCTATTCCAAGGAATCAGAACAAGCATGTTGATAGGCTTGCAGCCATCGGGGCACAATTTGATATTCCAGGCGATATTAGAAAAGAGAAAGTACAACAATATGTGAAGGTGGTGGTCAGATCATCAATTCCTGATAACAACATTCACTGGCAAGTTTTTGACAATGATAATTAGATTCTTTCCTTTTTGCTCGAAGAAGATCAATTCTCCATGGTGAATCAAGCAAAGCTTAAGCAACAGTATGATGATCAAGTCATACAGTTGAAGACAAATAAGTTACCCAAAGGTCTGGTTACCTTAGAGTCGATTTTCAGTACTGATGATCAGCTTAAAAAGGGTAAAGCTGGCTTGCAAATCAAACAAGAGCATTATGAAGAACTGGAGATTTTCAAAGGTAAACTTCTTAAGATAGGAAAAATTTGTTCACATGAAGATAAGAAAGCTTTTATTGCCTTATGCCAAGAATTTCATGATGTCTTTGCTTGGGAATATTCAGATTTGAAAGGGTTTGATCCCCATATTGCTCAACACACAATTGAGTTAGAGCCTGATGCTAAGCCAGTAAGACAGAAATAAAGGCCCTTGAATCCTAAGCCGGAGCGCCTAATGATTAAAGAGTTGACTAAACTGGTTGAGGGGGGTATTATCTTTCCAATTAAACACACCTCATGGGTCTCTAACCTTGTGCCGGTTAGGAAGAAAAGTGGTGAGATAAGACTCTGTGTAGACTTTAGGGACCTTAACAGATCATCCTTAAAAGACCACTACACGCTGCCCTCCATGGAACAAATCCTACAAGTAGTTGCTAGGTCTGAAAGATTTTCCTTGTTGGATGGTTTTTCGGGCTATAATCAGGTGTTGGTTAAAGAGGAAGATCAGTTTAAAACTGCTTTCGCAACTAAATGGGGCACCATGGCATACAAAAGGATGCCTTTCGGTTTATCTAATGCTGGTGCCATGTTTCAAAGGGCCATGGACATGGCGTTTCAAAGTCTGATCAATAAGATTATGCTGATTTATTTAGATGACATTACAGTCTACTCTAAGAATGTTGATGAACATTTGTCACACATTAGGCAAGTTTTCAAAAAATGCAGAGAGTTTGGTATCTCTCTCAATCCAAAAAAGAGTATCTTTGTTGTTCATGAAGGGAAATTATTGGGACACAGTGTCAAAGCAAGGAGTTACTATTGACCCTGAAAGAGTCAGAGCCATACTTGAGTTGCCGCTACCTAATCATAAGAAGGGTCTATAGAGCTTTCTGGGCCAGATCAACGTTCTAAGAAGGTTCATCCCTGATGTCGCACACCTATTACAACCTTTAACAACTATGTTAAAGAAAAATGCAGTTTTCAGTTGGACAAGAGATGCCAAGAATAGTTTTGAAAAGGTCAAGGAGGCCTTAGCAGCAGCTCCTACGCTAGTAAATCCCAATTTTTCTAAAGATTTTTACCTGTATGCTCATGGTAGCACAAGTAACATTTCTGCAATATTGGTTCAAAAAAATGAAGAGAATTTAGAACAACCAATAGCCTTTTTCAGTCAAGGTTTGGTTGATTATGAACATAAATACTCCTTTGTAGAGAGGCATGTTCTTGCTGTGATCAGAAGCCTCAAGAAATTCAAGCCTTTGATCTATCATAATAAAAATTCATGTCATGGTGGCACACTCAAGCGTGAAGGATTTTTTATTGAATAAGGATCTGAATGAAAAAAGAGCAGGTGGATCACTAGGGTCATGGAGTATGATGTAGATATAAAGATCACCAAATTGGTTAGAGGCAAGGGTCTCTGTGAGCAACTTGCTATTGGGTCAAGCAGTGAAAGTGAACTAGAAAAGGATGTTATCCTTGCTAATACAAATGAGTTTCAGGATGCTCAAGATGATGTGCCTACGGGGATAACTAATTGGGTTCAAGATTTGACCCAATTTCTACAAACTGGTGAATGCCCATTAGGATTAAACAGAGCTAAAAGAAAATACTTCAGATTGCAGTCCATACCGTATGTACTAGTAAACAATGTTCTTTTCAAAAAAGATCTGAATGGTTTCCTATTAAGATGCATTCACAACGGTCAAATTGAAAAAGTACTTCATGAGTTTCATGATGGAGCTGCAGGAGGTCACTTTGCTCCCATAACTACTGCCTAGAAAATCATGAGAGCTGGTTACTACTGGTCCAACTTGTTCAAATATGCATATTCCTGGTCAAGAAAGTGTATCAAATGCACTCTATTTTCAGGAAAGGAAAAGTTGTTTGCTATGCCTCTGCACCCAATTCAAGTAGAGCAACCCTTCATGAGATGGGGCATTGATTTCATTGGACCAATAAATCTACCTTCCAGTACTGGTCACAAGTGGGTGCTCACAGCTATAGACTATTTCACAAGGTGGACAGAAGCAATAGCTTTGAAAGAAGCAAAGGAGTCTTCAGTTTTGGGCTTCTATGAAGATATAGTCACCAGATTTGGAGTTCCTGACTCCATCATATTTGATAATGCTCTTGCATTCACAGGTTTAAGAGTAACTGATTGGGTTGTTAAACATGGCATTCATTTGAATACATCTTCAAATTACTACCCTTAAGGTAATGGCCTAGCGGAAAGCACAAATAAGAATCTCATTAGGATTATCAAAAGAAAAATGGAGGATAGCCAAAGGACCTGGCACACTAAATTAAAGAATGCACTGTGGGCAGACAAAGTGACCCCTAAGAGGTCTATTGGAAATTCACCATATATGTTGGTCTATGGCACAGAGGCAAGATTGCCCCTATCTGTGGAGCTTCCAGCTCTAGACATTTTTCACCAGTTGGAGATGCTTGAGGGACATGACCCAATGTTTGTAAGGTATGTGGAGCTCATGGAGCTCGAAGAGTCAAGGGACAGAGCAATGAAAGCTTTGGAGTATCATCAGCTCCAAACGAAAAGAACATTCGACAAAAAGGCTACAACAAAATCTTTTAAGGCGGGATACCTCGTGCTCAAATGGAATGTTCTAAAAAGTAGGCCAAGCCATCATACCAAGTTTGACAATATGTGGACTGGTCCATTTATTATCATAGGCTGTAAGGAGCACAATGCGTATCGACTGGCCACAACAGAAGGTGAAGTGCTTCCTATCCCAGTTAATGGGATACACCTCAAGCCCTGTTTCCGAGTTTGATAAGTCCATCCATTGTACATATTAGTTTAGGCTTTATGTTTTCCATAAGTGTTGTTTCAGCATAGTAAATATTTTTCTTTTCTGTTTCCCTGTCTTGCCGTTTTTGGCAACCTGTTGTGTCCTATGGATCTCAAGCGAGTTGCGGCCATGTACAAAACTGATATTTTTGTTTATTTTTTGAGCCTCCTATTGACTCCATGCCCAATGGATAATCCTAGACTACTAGTCTTCATGTTTAGCAGGAAAACATCCAGCAAAGGTCGTCAAAAATGTTACCTAATTTTCACCCTAAGGCTCAATCAGGCAAGGCATCTATGTTGCAGGTGTTCATAAGGGCCAAATGGGATATTTCCATTGAGGGTTAGTTCATGCATTTTGGTAGCATTTCACAAGGAGCTCAGTTGGGAAGCCTTCTTTGTTGGAAATATGCTTCAATAATCACAGACTCGAGCCTCCATTAGAACCAAGTCGACATGACATCTCCATTGTTTGGCTAACTAGCAGCTTTGGTATATTCTGTTTTGTTTCTGTTTTGAACAGGTTGTTGTGACCTAGTCTCTATCTTGCTGAACGCGTTCACTATGGAGCCTATCGCTATAACAAGAGGGGTTATGTATGACCTCTTATCGTGTGGATTTCTTTGGCCGATAGGCCATTCAATCGTCATTCGGGGAGACTCACGGTTACCACAGGCTTCGAGATAACCTATAGCACTCGGTGAGAAGTCCCAACAAAGAGTTAAAGTCTCGCCGATAGCAGATGGTGGCAAGTCATCAGGGAAACTCTCACCAGAGGAAACACTGTCGGTAGGAAGTCCCAGCGACGTGAGAAAGTCACACCAACTGGACACTTCGGGGTGAGTGAAGGAGCTCACTAAGAAGTCTTAGCGAGAATGGAACATCTTGGCAACAACAAGAGGGGTTTGGCAGGAGTCTCCCCAATAACAGGTGTCTCACCTAAAGAGGGTTTCCGCTATCGACATAAGATGTGCCTTCGGCATATGGTCTCGGCGACAAGCAAGGTTCTAGCTGAAAGATGTGAGTTCGGGGAGACTAGTGTGTTCGACAAAGGGTCTGGCCGATAGGCCAACGTTTCGTCGATAGAAGATAAAGACCTCGCCGAAAGAGCTTGACATCGACATAAGGTCTTGCCGATATAAGGATGTCTGGCCGACAGATGGAAAGGAGCTCAGTGGGATGACTTCTAGAGACACACCAAAGTCTGCTCGGAATGAAGAGCTCAGAAAGAATGCAGGAGTTCGGCGTGGGTCTCAGCGAAACAAAAAGAAGCTCGCTGAGAGAAAAGTGATCTTGCCAAGATGTTTCACCGACGGGGTGAACTCTTGCTGATGAAGAAGGTCTCAGCCAAGGAAAACAGTTTCACCATGATGTCTTGGTGAAGGCTAGATGTCTCCCTGACCGAAGAGAAAGTAACTCATCACCGAGAGATAGGGAGCCCGGTGAGAGGTCTAGCCAACAGGCCAATGTCTTGCCGACGACAGGGAGTCTCGCTAGGAGTCTTCCCAACTTGCCACGGTCTTGCCGAAGGAAACAAAGAGCTTGGTAGAACAAAATGTGTTCAGGGTGACAACAAGGAGGTCTCACCGACAGAAGATGAAGGAGAGCTCGGGGGATACCAAAAGGAGCTCGGCGAAGGAAAAGACCTCGGTGTGAGGTCTGGGCGAAGTTAGAATGTCTCGCCGAAAGAATGCAGAGCTCGGTAGTATGGAATGCGTCGGGGTAACATCAAAGTTTCGTCGATAGAGGATGGGAAGAGTTTGCCATGTTGTCTTCCCGAACATGATTGTCTTGGCGACCACAGAGGAACATCGGTATGAGTTCTGAAGCTCGATAAAGACTCTCATCGATATATCCATTCTATGCCAATGGCTTCAGAGGTGCATAATCACATTGGTGAGACACTTTCAGTGTCTCGTTGAGATGTGATTCTTTTCAAAAGAGTTTCGACCGCCTGCAGAGCCTACGTGGAATACACTCGACCAACTAGGAGGAGCTGAGACGAGCCGTGGCAGTCTGATCGAAATAAAGGATGTCAACAGAATGAATGCATCACATATCTGTTGTGAGCTTAGGGCATTCAAAGCGTTCAACTGAGGTGGTTCGAACGAACATAATGCCAAGATCGAAATGAATGTGGTGGTTGCGGAAAGATCAGAAGGCTTCTCCAAGGATGACTCTTCACCATCATGGACACGCAGGATTCAGCATAAATTCATTTGAAAAGATCTGAGGAGAGATCTTTTCTGAGGACTGATATTTTGTAAGCCCTAAGGGGCCGACACAGTTTGTATATAAGGCATTTTTTCCTTTTTTGTAAATAGTTCAGATTCATTTAGGGGAGTCAGTGTTTTTCATCAATCCTTTCTCAGCTAATGCATGCTTTTTGTAACTCAAATTGGAATCTGGAATGCAACGCAGAGTTCACCTTGGAAACTACTGTTAACGTTTGTATCACTCTCACTTTCTGTATTTTTGGATTATGCGAGTCCTCATTTGTGTATCTTTAAATCTGTATTCATATCTTAAAATGCTATGAAATTAATATTTCCTTCCTGAGATGTGTATGTAGATCGAACCTGTTAGGATTGATGCATAAGTCTGAAAGAAGTTGTGTTGAGCATGTAAAACGTTTGCAATTAGGTTTCCCAGTGTATGTTCACCCTATTTTCTTTCCATAATTCCTCATCATTTCGGTGTATCACCTTAGATTCAAATCTTCATCCTATGTATTCCTTCTTCCTTTTTCCCCACAAGAGTCAGTAGTTAGGTGACACCAAAGGAAGTCGGCCTTCTCCGGAGGTTGACCTCTGCCTACAAGTGACCCACAACTTTAGAGGTCTTCCCATGTTTCACTAGAAAGCTCAGTTTTTACAACTTTGCATAGGGTGCATTTCTAGGTGACAACAAGTACTTTAAACCATTATGATTAGTTTTCATCTCAAAGGGTTTTCCTAACAAGTAATGCCTCCACATTTGTAATGTGTGCACCACAACTACTAATTCTAAATCATGCGGTGAATAATTCATCTCATAAGGTTTCAACTTCCTAGATTCATAAGCAATTACTTTCCCATCTTGCATTAACACATCTCCTAATACCTCTTTGTATGCATATGTGATAACAATAAAGTTACCCTCAGGATCTATTACTTTCAAGATCGGTGCAGTGGTTAATTTTTCTTTGAGTAGGTCAAAATGTTTTTGACACTTCTCAATCCATTCAAATTTATTTCCTTTCTTTTGTAAAGAAGTAATTGGAAAAATGATTTTAAAGAAGTTTGCAACAAACTTTCTATAATACCCTACTAGATCCATGAAACTTCTTACCTCTGACACATTCTTAGGTATAGGCCACTTAAGTACCACCTTGATCTTAGCTGGATCTATTGAAATTCCATCTGTCGAAATTACATGACCCAGATAATGTATCTTCTTTTGGAAGAATGTACACTTAGAGAGCTTACCATACAACTTATGTTCTCTCAAATGTAAAACTATCCCTAAATACCTACAATGTTCCTCCTCATTCCTAGAATAAATCAAGATTTCATCTACAAAAACTAATACAAACTTTTCTAGGTTGTCCCTAAATACACTATTCATCAGGTTCATAAATGTTACAGATGCATTTGTTAAACCAAAGGGTAAAATAGTGAAATCATAGTGTCCATATTTGGTTATGAACGCAGTTTTATAGATGTATTCATCCTTAATCCTCAATTGGTGATATCTAGATCTTAGATCTATTTTAGAGAATATGGCGGCTCCCCTCATTTGATCAAAAATATTGTCTATGCGTGGCAACAGATACTCATTCTTAACAGTAGCTTTGTTAAGCATACAATAGTCGATGCACAAACACAAAGTACCATCCTTCATTTTAACAAAGATGACTAGCACTCCCTAAGGCAAAAACTTGGTCTTATCAACCCTTTAGACAACAATTCATCCAATTGTTCCTTAAGTTCCATAAGCTCATTGGTTGTCATCATATAGGGAACCTTGGAAATAGGTTCAGACCTTGGAACTCTATCTATAAAGAAGTCAAATATTCTTTTCGGTGGCAACCCTGGTAACTCATCTGGAAACACATCCAAAAAGTTTCTCAGTATTGGATACTTCTCCAAATCTGACTTTCCAGTTTCATCTATTTCACCATCTTCTAATTCCTGAAAGCTCTGAAATTCCAAGTTATCAAGATCCTTTTCCAGTTCTTCTATATTGACAACAAAGAGTTTACACCCTTTCTTCTTAGCTCTTAATAGTTGCATTGCCGTAATTTGATGAATCCTAACCTCTCTAGGTATCCCTTGAAATTTCATGTGATTACCAAAATCATCTAGGCACTCTATAGTTTTAGCATGACAATCTACCTTAGCCCTATGTCTCCACAACCAATTCATACCTAGGATAACATCATATGATCCTAGAGGTGCGACATATAGGTTTACTTCTGTAGAAAATTTGGATAGCTCTATCCTAGCCTTGAATAGACATTGTTCCACCTTCGCTCTTGTCTGGTTTTCATACTCTACATCCCAAAACATTGCCATGTATCCAACCTTCCTAGATAATTTCTTAGCTACTCTAGGTGAAATGAAATTCTCAGTTGCACCAATATCAATAAGAACAAAAATAGGTAAGCCAAATAAAATACCTGGCATTTCAACTGGAGTTACTTGATACCCTGCCTAATGATCATCCATAGTTGCATGTATCTTTTGTTGAAACATCGCCTATTAGGTGGGTAAGGAATTACCATATGGTCGGGATCCAAAAGTTTTATTAGGACATTCATTAGCATAGTGGTCCCCTCCACATGCAAAACATCCCATAGTCATCCTCTTTTCCTAGTGGGTTCTCCAAACTTGTTGACATTTTCATTAGCTTTGTTGGTATTACCAATGTTAGAACCATTCCTCTTACGCTCCCTTCTAGACTCTTTTCCATAATTGTGAAACCCTTTTCCCTTTTGCCTTGGAACATTTTGCACATATTCCACCTTCTTTGGACCTGGCTTGTTAGGAACTTCCAAAACCTTCTTATGCACTCTACTTTCTTGATGGGTGGAGTTAGCCTTGAGCTTTTGCTCCTCTTTAATTGATTTTTCATATACAAGATTCATTGTTGTTGGACCGTGCATATCCACTTCTCCTCTGATCTGATTGTTGAGTCCCATAATAAAATTTCTTATGCGGAAGCATTCATCTTTGTGATATATGGGAACATAATGCAAAATTCAAGTAAAATTCTCCCAATACTCGTTGACCGTCATATTTCCTTATCTCAAACCCTAGAAATCCAAGAGTATTTGGTCATAGTAGAGTTGGGGCAACCGTCTCTTATGGAAGATTTCAAAAAATTATCCCCATGTCATCTTCCATGAGTTAATATTGAGTTCCAAATTTTTGTTCATCCACTAGTTAGAGACTTCTCCTGCTAACTGGTAAGCACCCCAAGCGGCTTTAGTGGTCTCAGTGTAGTTTCAGATTTTAAAATACTTTTCCATTTGGAAAAGCCACACCTCAACATCATCTCTGCCAGCACTTCCATCAAACTTGGGTAGGGTAATCTTCTTCATGTCCTTAGAAAGTTCGGAAGCCATACACTTCTTATTTCTTTCCTCATATGGTGTAGGTGATTTTTCCTTCTCAAGATCATGAGTTTCATCACACCCATGAGAAGAGTTTTCTCCCTCATGCTCATTAACAGGAACTTATTTCTCTACCCTATCCTTAACTCTTTCCTGCTCAAGGTTAGCCAACCTTTCCAAGATCTGGTCAAGTCTAGCTTCAGTCCTTGTGGATCCTTCCCAAACTTCCTGGCTTCCACCAAGGTTAGTTTGTGTCCTTACCATCTTCACTAGGTTAGTTTTTACCTGAATGTTTATCCATGTTAGAATTAATTATGTTATCAACTATCTTATAGAAAACATGGAATTCATATGCACATAAAGAATTTCACATAAGATTAAGCACACACTTTTTGATAAACATATAATTTTATTCATTTCATAAGGATTTCAATATCCCTTTAATTACATGGAGTGACTATTCAGATAGTCGAGTGGAGAGTATCCCTCAGATTCACTCTCTAACACATAACTTGAAGGAGTATAACCTATAGACTGAGATTGTTACTCATCTCTCATTTGTTCATACCTATCTCAAAAAGGATAGTAGCCTTCAGATTTGTCATCTGATACATAGTTACGAGGTACATATCCCTTAGATTCATTACTCGAGGAAATTACAATTACTTCCACCAGTGGAAGAACTATAGGGTCCCTAAAGGTAAATGTCAGATGTACACTCCCTTCTAAGGGAATATCCCTAGAAAGTGATAATAACTCAGATTTCTCTAGTGAGATGGAAGGTAGGTAGTTGTACTTGGCCTCCATCTTCATCTTCCTCTTCACATCACTGATTCGAGAAAGTGCGTGACTAAAGGTTTTAGTGTCACTCAACCAGACGACATTGTCAAAGTTGGTACCCTCTATTGTTCTAACGATGGCTTCTCTTTCCTTCTTGGCCTTGAGGTAGTGCTCATTTTTTATTGTTGACTTTTGAGCCGTTAATTTGAGATGCACCATCCTAGCACAAGAATTTTCAAACATTAGATAATGATGGATGAAAAGAATAATGAGCTCATAGGTTCTAGAGCTAAACCTAGTAGCTCTGATACCACATGTAACATGCTAACCCTTCAATGAAATAAAAATTCCTAAGTTTTCACTTTGCGAGTAAATAAACTATGTAACAAGACATTGCAATAAAAAACATTCTTTTCTTTATTGAGAATATATGAACAAAGATGCCATAACATAATACAATAAGGATTCCATTTCATTACAATAATTTCACAAGTTAAAATTATACAAGAATGCATACATTTACAAAGATAGCTCAACGAGCTTTGGAACAACTAGCTTATAGACAGTCTAGGATCCTTCCTTTCAAATCTTGGTTCTTTTTTCGCCTACTATGGAGGAGAAGCATCACTCAAGCGCTTTTCTACCAACCATGAATTCTTATGCAGTCCCCCGCACATCTATCATTCGATAGATGGCCCTTCCCTTCGATGAAGAGATTGGTAGAGTAACCGAATAACGACAACCAACTAAGCATAGTGCTATGTCCTACATAACTAGAACTTATAAACCCACAATCTGGAACTAGCATGTAATATTGGATCACGATGAACTGACAGTGGAGCTAGAGGCAGTCACACTACTTTGGCCAAAGTCTTCTCATTCAGTACTTCGAATGAAGGTCATCTAGATCACATACACCACTCAAGGCCAATTTAAATTAAGCCCATCTTAAACCACGCATAAGAATTTCCTTCAATGGATAATCTATCACCCTCGAGATAACCTATCACCATTTCTACATACTTGGAATAAATCTACTTAAACAAGTACACAAGCTCCCTCTCTTACTAGATAAACAATCCTAGGAGTAAACTCAAGCTATTCTAGTTAAACCAATAACTTAGCTAAGAGTAACTCATATTCCACTCATGTTTAATCATATCTAGTATGTAATACCTATGATAAACACCAACCTCCTATTATGGAGTACATACAAGCACATCATAAAAATTGCATAAAAGCTTCTATTTCCTTTTCAAAGCCAATCTAGGTTCCCTAAATGCATGTACTTGTAAAAGACAATTCAAGCATTCATGGAGAACAATCTTTCATAAATAAAATAACAAAGAAGAATATCCTCATGCCTGTTATTTCTTATCCAATCAATTGACAACAATGCAGCTTCTCCAAAAAACAACTAGCTTGATTATAGCTTCTCAAGAGACGTCACAATAAACCTCTAATACTCAAATTGATAGAATAATTCTCTCAAATACCACTCTCTCTCAATATAGCAGAACTCTCTCTCTCTCTCAAATAAAACTGAGTAAAGCTGAAAATAATGCAGAGTAAAAATGCTTACAAGAATGTGTCCTCAACAAATGAGTTTTCCCTGCTATTTATACAACAGCAATGAGGCATCACATCCTACAGATTAGGCATGGTTATTGATAGAAATTTTCATGCACAACTTACTCACTTGACTTAGAAAAAAGGTGGCACAAATATAAGAACTTACTCAAAAATTCACAGCTACAGATCGACCATGTTGATTGACAACAAAATGAGACCTATTCAAATCAACACAATATTGATATGGTGCAATTCGAATTAATCAAACAATAGAAATCTACAACAAACAAGTTTCCAAAGGTGGCACCAAGTAAATACTCACTATCCAACAGTTGGCATAGTATCGTTCATATTTGAAACAGTCATTAACAAATATGCAACACCAAGCTTGCATCGGCCAAGTCTTGGCATGAGTCGATTTAGATAATAAATCAGTTTGACAAAGTTGTCGACTTGTTTTCTCATTACCTTACATGGCTTAACAGATGTTGGTTCAAGCTCAAAGACATGGAATTTAGTGTTTACCAAGTCAAAGAAGATTCCCATAAAAGTGTCAACTAATTCTTCACCATTTATCAACTTAATGCAAAGAGCTACATTAAAGTATATGTGTTCCACTATGCTTGGTAGCAAGAGTAAAACTCGGCCTCAAAAAATATAGTCATAAGTAACTTATAATCGGCCCCTAATAATCAACCTTTATCATTGCTAATGATAGTTGATTCAAGTAATAGATAATATATTAATATATATAATATCACATATATACATATATATATATATATATAAATATCAACATATATATATATATATATATATGTTAATATATAATTATATATATCATAAGCCATCAATGTAAGCATACATTCAATATACAATTAAGTATAATCATGATGGTATTCACATACTAGTCACAATATATTAATTGTATATGTGTTGGTGTTTTCCACTGCACCTAAGACATCTCTAAGGAATAGCCAATTCCTATATTCAAGACTCTTGAAATGAATAGCCAACTAACAAGATCTAGTCAATGACTGAGATCTTCTACACTTTAGGCTCTGTGGGACCAAGGAGGATATTCCTAACGTGTTCACTTAATATTTAACTATATTGGAAACATCATTATACAGATCACATTTTAATGAAGGATAATTGTGCATCAATTACTAAGAAATTGGCTTGTTTCTAAGCAATATGCTACCCATTCACCAAAATGGAGACATCCTTAATAGGAATTCACATACATGAACATTTGAATCAATGAATTTTGAATGAATTCAAACCTTGGATTTGACTTGGTCATTAAATGATTGTATGATTAACCCCTCAGGTAAATCATTAAGGAACATATCAGTGTCGTATTTATTGGGAAAAATGGAGTCACATATGCAAGAATCAGTAAAACAAAGATGACCCAATAATTAAACAGACTACTCTCACAATACTTTGCATCATGGAGCTTGAATTTTTTGATACATCACTACTTATCAAATCCTTTGCAAATGAACGCAAATTCATGACTCCATCTAAGTATTTAATTGATTAATTGAATCAAAACAAAGAGCAGAGACATGCATTTGAACAAATATTCAAAGTAGAATTGAAACACCATTAATACTTCAACTCAAAATTCACCCAAACTTGCAAAAGAAGAGAAATATATCAAAATTATATATATTTAATTGTACTTGAATCATGTCTGAGAAACAATTTAAGGTACTTGCATAAGTTCATTCATAATGCTCAAAGATGACCAACTATTCTATTCCTATCTTGTCTATATATGTTCGACCAAAACCCTAGCCAACGTCTACTTTCTTCTATCTTTTCCCTCCTTTTCAAAATGAGCCTTGGTTTCCCTTTTATAACACAAGGGAAGCAACAAGCTTCAAGCTCAGATGAATTTTCAATACAGAATTATCATTTCACGTAAATTTCAACTGCATTTTCCTACATTTCCAAAACCCCACATGTTAAATCTTCAAAAAAAGTGCAACTGGGGAAAACCAAAATGCAACCACCACCCGAGAGGAGAAATACAAATTACCACCAAAATTCTCCTTGTCGCCATATGCACCATCACGAACCAGGAACCAAAATGCCACGTAAGCAAGATGACTGGACCACCACCACAATCTGTATCAACACAAAAACTTAAGACCATACACAGCCAATCCAATTGCCCGTCACCCTACAAGCACCAGTAGCACGTCCATGATATACACGACCGCTCCTTGTCATTGCCAGATGATGGGAGGACACCTCAACTTCCTTCTCTTTTCTTTCTTCATTCACTACAATTCTAGTTTTCCCACTAGGGGTCCTAACCGCCAGTGGAAAAACAAAGATCATCTCCTCATCAGAGGGAAAACCATCGTTCAACAGAGCTAGATACTGACCATAAGCAAAATCGGTCGCGATGCCTGTCGGAGGAACTACTTGTAAGGTTAATGGGTGAATGTTGGTGCCCATAGGAACCTCTTCCATACCTTACTTTCCATTTTGATCTAGTAAAAGACTGCACTGGACCTTTTCCTTTGTCACTCATTCCTTTTGCAACATTACCCTAAAATTGTAGTATTTGACTGCATCTTTTAGGCGCTAGTTTGGGCTTCTTAGTAGAAGTACTTGCCTTCATGGTGAAAATAGCTTCAGGTGTGTCCAAACCCAATCCCAGGGCATTCAAGTGAACAATTCTTCTTATCGGTTCACCCATTCTATCCTCTGTCAATTGCACACACCAGAAATGCCTAACTGCCAAATGATAATGACGTGAAAGGTAGTTATCTCAGCTATATTTATCGAGTGAATCAATGGCATTCACACTTAATGTTTATCACACATGCATAACCACGACAGCTCGTTGGCAGATGTGCTGGCACCGTTTGATTCCCAGTTGCATGGAAGTCTGTAGACAATCCTTCATGATTACCAGCATTTGCGTCGCCACACGAATTGAGACCAACTCAATCATTCTACAGTATGTTTAACCATTAATGCGAGTTGGTTACACAGAGTAGAGATGGTTGTCACATGTTATTTTGCCAACTTTGAATGTTAGTCATCGATCGATTGCCTCAATGGAAGATCGGACAACCAATCATCATTTGACTACCTTTGGTTTCCAGCGGTGCTTCGTTGAAATGTTCTCAACCAATCATTCACATCCACGTCGAATGACACTGTTGTTGTGTGTGGGCTCCACGTTCTGAGTGAGTGGGGACAGGTGTCAAGATCTCACTGGTCTCACTGGATTTAACCACCATTCACTTTCATTTAGCAAGCCAGTGGGGAATGATGAAGATCGTTCCGCCCAATTGATCTCAGCTGCTCATTAAACATGTCGTGCCACATAAACGGTAGCGGGGAGTGGGTCCAGCACTTTGCACTGAACACGCGTCAACTTCTCTCCAACCTCGCTACATTTAATTTGTTGTCACTTAACTCACGCGGGCTAGCAGGGTACAGTCCAGATCTTTTCCCTGATCTTTGAATCTTGCAAGCTGCACATCCCACAATGTTAGCATTAAATGGACAAACTGATGGCGATGTGACAATCGGGTTCAATGGCTTAATGTTTAAGTCACCTAGTTAAATTTAAAACCTGACCTTAGGAAAAGGACTTCATGCGGTAGGAAAATGATAACCGATTTTTGGGCCAATGGGGGTCGGTAAATAGAGGTGTTGGATGGCTAAAGAGATTACTTAAGGGGTCGATGAGTCAACTTAAAATTAAAATGTTTACGTGCTTTCATGAACAAAACCCTAATAACCTATGAGGACAAGGGTTTATCAAAGAGGCTAACCAAACTCATGGAGAGGAAAAATCCATCATGATTTTAGAGGTTCTAACAATACGCATATATGTATATAAGTATATGCCTCTATGTACATGTATACATATGTATAAATATATCGATACATCTATATGGGCATGTCCATTTGTCATTGTACGCATGTATCTATACATAAATACATATGGATATATGTATATATTATGCATATATATATGTGTACATTCGATTCACAAACAACCATTCACAATTACCATTATATTGATAAACATTTACATGTGGTACATCTATACATATGCATATACATGTCATTAGATCCCTTTGACATGCATGTGTATATATATACACGTACTCCACATATGTCCTTCTTATCAATATAACTGTAATAAAACAAGAAAGAACTCTAAAGCTCAAATAGATAAACATCACCCAATATTAATGCAATCAATAGTAAATAAGACTCTATTAATGCAGACACATTGACTAAGGATGACTTACCAACTTCCCACTTAATGACTCAACTCAATTATTCTATTGTGGTGTGTGTATGCTTAGATAGTTTTTGTTACCGGTTACCCGACCAAGTTCTTCTCCTAAATGATACTTCCCCTTTGCCTAGAGGAATTGAACATATACCTGCAACCACTAACACATGCCCACGACAGTCAAATGTTCACAAAATATGGTGTATACATAATACATCTCCTAAATTAGAATATCAATTCAACAATCATCCATTCACATATATGCAGTATTTTTCAAACAACATCAAATGAGATAACATCATTCATAATGCACTGATAACAAAGTGCAAGCAGAATTTATTCATCTCCAAATTTCACATTTAATTCATATTTACCCTACCTAGTAATAGTAAATAGTAATTACACAATTGGGGTGTAACAAGAAGACACCATGAGGGCTTAGATAAGGAGGTTCTTTATAACTTAAGTTGAAGGTGTTGAGTCCATGTCATTTAAAATATCATTAATATTGAAAGATGGTCCAATGGGCATGTACATGACATACATGTCTATGATATTTTCTTCACCAACATGGTCAAAATCTGCAAAAGGAAATATTGGGGTAGGATAATTGCAAAAAACCTCTTGCAACTAACACAAAAGGAAGCTATCAACAAAGTAATTCCACAAATAGTCAAAATACCTACTGAAGGAACAATCATTGGGGTCTTTGATACTAAGGAAATCACATCAAAAGCATTGAATTTATTCATGGAAGGCTTATCACATAAAAATATATAAACTTTTAGTTTCTATATCAAGAATTACAGGGCTCTTTTTTCCCCATTCCAGTTATAGCTTTTGACAGAGGTCATTGAAGGAATTTTCATTTATCTCTAATGTACTAAGATCCACACTCTTTGAGATAATGTAATTTCTCTTTTTGGTTTAATATAAAGGGAGTTATCTCATGGTAATCCTTATCTACCATACATATGATAAATAATTATCTCGATCTTAGATATATATTTAAACATAAATACAAATATGAATACATTCATGTGTGTGTGAGTGTGTATTCATTTAAAATATATTTTTATTTCGTATAACCAAACATGTATTTTTTCTTTACACATGGATATATATGTATTAAAACACATTTTATAAGAAAGATCATGTAAATTTCTTGAGCTATAATTCTATCAAGTTAGAATACTCAAAGTAGTAAGATATGAAAGATGAGAAGTCTAAATGATTTTTCATGTTCATATGGCCCAAAAGACAAGAACAATAAAAACCATAATGATCATGCAACTCAAGGTGAACATCCACATAAATATTGTTTAATGTGTGTGTTTAAAAGTTCTTAGGTTTGCCGGTATTGGCATGGTGTGATGGTTTATAGGTGGCATTGTTGTTCTTTCCACCAAGGTTCAAACCCCATTGGGGTGGTATTGTTGAATGCTTGTAATCTGGTTCATAGCTCCGGCCAAAAGCATTTACCCCTTGAATAATAATAAAAAAATTCTTAGGTTCATGGTGATCATGAAATTCTTTTGGATCTACTTACCTCTCTCCATTGATGCTCTCCATCCTTGTCTGGGAGGGGAAATCCAATCCCCTACATCCACCTCATTCAACCATCAAGGTATTTAATTCATTAATCATAATTTTGTATGACATTATAATCATTCACTAACATCTTAAAAATCAGTATCTAATTGATATTTTTCATTTTCTTTAACATAATAAAATAGAATAATCATAGCATAAATGTCCTCAAAACATAGTTTTAGTACCATAACTTAAATCACATATCATAGTATCTAAATTAAATTTAGTCAAAATAGCATAATCAACTTGGTCCAAACATGGGGTGTGACAAATTGTCAATGGACAAACTCATAAAATCTTAATCAATGTTTAACAAACCTTCAACATTGATTTTTAGTTGCAACACTAGGAACTTTTTTTACATTGATTTGTAGTTGCAATATTAGGAATATTTTTGACATTTGATGAATTTATAAACTACCTTGGACCAACTCAAAATCCTTACATAACTCAATATTGCATTCCCTTTGAAGTTTAAGTCAATCTAACTATTCCTACATTGAAAGGAAAATTTGACACTAAGAATATTTCCTTGATAACATTGAAAATGTCTATCTCACTATCAAACTAGTGGCAAAACTTAGAACATAATACAAAAATGATAACCAGCTAGTTGTATCCTAGGAAGATTTTGTCAATGCTTTGTATGAGAAAATTTCCCCCCTTAAGAATTTTAAGGATGAGTACATGAAGTTCTAATAATTGTACCAAGAAAAGGACTAATTTATGGAAGAATACATAAACGAGTACCATAACTTCTTTGCATGATCACATGAGAACATTTTTTGAGAAAATTTGGGTGCTCAAATATACCATATTGTTATATTTTGTCTAAGATAAAATAGATTTACTAATCTCAAATACCTTAGGAAAATAATTTTACAATGCATCCAAGATTAAGGCCAAGGCTAAGGTTAAGAAACAAATCCCTTGTATAAGAAACTAGCTACAAGCCTTTTGTGCAAAGATAACACTTTTTAATATAAAAGTATCATGATACTAAAAAATAGTCATGAAAAGCTTGAGGATGTATCCACCAACTTATCCATACTTAGACAAGGGTGAGAAGCCACAACAATGTGATATATGGTGTCATTGTCATCATCATCATCACACTAGTTCTCACAATAATATTGAATGTTGCATGTAGCACTCTATCCACATAAGCCACATGACAAACTATATTCATTGAGGATACTAACAAGAGGCATGATTCCTCAACACCATCATTATGATCCTTGATGATTTATATGAATACGAGCCTCATATTAAATGATGGGTTAATAATTAATTTGTTGACATCAACATTTAAAGTGGTAGTAAAAATAACATTATTGCAAATATGTAGTATGGCACCTAGGTCTTTTTAATACTACACATCCAAACCCCTATTGTCTAGGATGGTTGCAACATAATAAATACATATAATTAACTAGGAAATACACTTTCAAGTATGTAGTTAAACCTACAAATAAAACTATTATTTGTGGCACCATGCCTCTGTAAGTCTATGACATACTACTTTGAATCTCATATGTGCATCATCAGGATGACATCTACTATTACAAATGACAACAACAAGATACACATTAGTAGATTATCTTTCAACCTACATGAGTCTAAATCATTAGCCAAACTAGTTTTGGTCTATTCTAAATAGTGTTGTAAGATCATTTCCCACATGCAAACATTTGTAGTTCTCATGGTTTTCCTAGAGGCACTTGCATAGGCAAGTTCATCAATGCTAGTTTAAGATATATTTGGTATTTTAGGTGGATGAATATATTTATGTTATTTTATCATCTTTCTAAATTTTTAATATTTTATACTCATACACACACAATGATCACATTGTTGACGTGGTTGTTATACACACAACAACATGCAGATAAATCTTTGCCACTTGAACAAAGGAACCTATCTATCTTGAAAGATTCACTATGATTTCCTAGTTAAAGGCAATCTTAGCTATCCCAAGGCTCGAGAATGTTAGGTCTTTATACACTAGGTTCACTCAGGGCTTGTTGTGCAAATTGTTGTTAATCATAAGGGGCCACCGGTTTTAAAGAATTTTAAACTTTGACAAGATAAAGTAATGTAAAGATTCAACAAATATTACATGCATCACTCTTCATATTTCGTTACTCCAAATCATTTAAAGAGAAAACTATTGAAAGATAGGATTTAAGATTGAAAAGAGCATAAGAAGTTAAATGCTCCCAGTTATTATCCACACATTCACAAAGAAATAACCACACAAAGCATAAACTATTTTGTAATTCGCCAGATTGCTTCATAGCTACATACAAAATAATGCAAGAAGTTTATAGAAAAGAACCATTCACCACCATAATAATATCAAAATGCACCCAAATTTGGCGCAACAAATTGACTCTTCCAATTAGAGAAAATAGCTTATAGTTACATAAGATTTATGATTTGGAAATAACCTTGAAATTTTCTTTTATATTAGAAAATTCTACTATGAATACAATTTTTTACACTGGAATTGAACAAAAAACATGACTTGAACATAAAATTGGTGATGTTCCAACTTTAATCTAATTGTTTCAACAATTTTTGATCCTCAAAAAATAATAACATTATGCCCTTTATAGAATACAAGGCAACAATCGATCAAAGACAACACATGGCTAAGATAAAATAAGTCAATCATGAAACAACACGTGGCACAAGAGCATTGGTGGCATTCAAGAGATATTTGTCCTGAATTTTGTAAATAAATTTGAAGTCTGCACTTTGACTTCCTTCGTTGCAGTTGAAATGCTTGAAAATTGTGGGAAAATGCATATCAAGTTCTCTTTAGTCTTCAAAAACACAGGAATGAGTCCCTAATGCTTCCCTTCAAAATTCTCGATTCTGATGTTGAGTTATGGCTCCAAGAAAAATGTTTGCTAGTGCAAGTCAGGAAAAACTTGCAATTCTGTCAGCTGGTCAAAAACCCGGGTCCTCCTTTTCTCAGTTACCTGATACTTGCCGTAGATATTTCCTTCACAGACTCACCTCCAATTTCACACTCTGATCCTTTATCACTAGCTACTTTCCCATAAGAATTGATTTACACGAGTACTTGCATTTCTCGCTATAATTTGCCACCTATCAAGACCTACATCAACATATTTCCAATATTAAATTGAAACATTTAAGTCTTTTTAATTAACTCATGAAAAGAAAACACTATTAAATCATGCTTATATGCGCTTGAAATCTTATCAGTATTATCACCCTTGATTAAATAATGTGTTACTCAATAGCTTTTCAGATTATTCACTCTTACATCTTATTTATGCAAAGGGATTTTTTTCATCAACTTACTCTATTACAACCCCTACTCCTAATGTAGTCTCTTGGTGTAATTAAGGGAACATGATTGATATTGCAAGAATTGTAATATATAGAAAAGCCTCAAAATCATGTCATAGACTATTTGTTTGAGACTACCCTAGATTATTTTCTTTTAAAATCAACTATCCAAGGTTAGGTCAATTTTAGTGTGAAGAAGGTCATGTTCTTAAAGAAGAGTGTAGGAAAATGCAAGATAGAGAAAACCTAAACAATGAATTGGCACACTCTAGAGCAACTACTTAAAAACATAGATTAAAAGTTATTAAAAAATAGAATTTAATAAAAGAAACACATCTTAGAAAATTATAAGATTCAATAAATCCTAAAATAATATAAGAAATGCAAGATATAACAAACTAAACAATGACAAACTAGAAGCTCTACTTGTAGAGAATGAAGATGAGGTAACTAATACAAAGGAAAGGTATGAGATGGAAAATAAGGATGAAGAATTGAATAATTCACAAAAAAATGAAGGCATTAATATTATTGAGATAGAATTAGGGATTAAAAGTGATTGTAATTGATAGATATAGGAAAGAGAAGTGGTGGAGATCCTATTATTGAAAGACTAGGAGGTAAAAAATATTTTTACTTGCTCCAAGAGATGATAAGGTGGGTAAGTAAAAAGAAGGATGCGAAGAAATAAAAGATAAAAATGAGGTACAATATGGTCATGTAGATGAGGTGGAATTAGTGGATGATATGCTATAGAGTAATCTTGTAAAAAAAGGGTAATAGAAAATGAAGAAAGGTAATATGCTAGAAGATAATAATTGATGAAAAGTAATATGCTTAGAAGATAATGACATGGTAGAGAGAAAGAGAAGAAGAAGGGGTGGAGATCAAAATATTATGAATTAAATCTATTTTACTTGCTTTCAGAAGGAGATAAGATGGGTAAGTAGAAGAAGGATGAGAAGAAATAAAATATTAACTATGCGACATAATATGGTCATGTAGAAGATGTGGTGGAATTAGTAAATAATATGCTATATAATAATCTTGTATAAGAAAAAATAGTGGATAATGAGTAAAATTAATATGGTAAAAGATTTAATGATTGAAGAAAGTAATATTCTTAGAAGATACCAAAGTGAGAGAGAGAGATCACAAACCCAACCAAATATGAACATTCGGGAAAATGAATCCCCTTTACTAAGTATCATCTCTTGTCTCACTTAATAATTATAGAAAATATTTATAAGCATGTGGAGAAAATATCTTATTGAGAAAGATAATTAGAAAAGAGTGCAAATAAGAGAGGAATTGAAAATGTTTATGGAAGCTATGAAAATTGAGGAAGGAAATCAATAGAATAATGTATAAAGAAATTTGACAACATATTGGGAAGAGACTATTTTTCTATTGAATTAGACAACGATAAGGGTATATACACCCTCTTATAGAGAGAGTGCTCACAAAACCCAACCAAATATGAACATTTGAGAAATGAAGACCCTCGATGAAGTAACATATCTTGTGTCACTTAGTAACTATAAAGAATATTTAGAGGCATGCAAAGAAAAATATCTTATTGAGGAAGATAATTAGAAAAAAGTAAAAATAACAAACCCCAAACAAATATGAACATTTGAGAAAATGAAGCCCCTTGACCAAGTATCTTCTCTTGTGTCACTTAATAATTATAGAGAATATTTAGAAGCATGTGGAGAAAAATATCTTATTGAGGAAGATAATTAGAAAATAGTACAAATAATAAAGCCCAACTAAATATGAACATTTGAGAAGGGTGATCTCACAATACTGGTTTACAATTTTTGGCCAAATTGGATATTGAACTGAATTTATTTTACAAAATCTTCACTTTCGGGCACCTATAGCTCCTAAACAATGAGGAATTTGAAGATGATGCAAACCAGTGATTTGTGATATTTTGTATGTAGTTTCTAAATATATATTTTAAAAAAAAAATAGAATTAGATTTCATTTATTTTTCCATCTCCTTTGAAAACTAGTTTTTAACAGTAAACACCATTTTTAAAGGGTGGTGTTCACTGTATACAACATAACTTTTTTCTATGAAGGATAAAATTCTATTTTTTTCGAATTTAGATTTGTAACTATGATATCTAGCACTTTCATTTGGTTTCATAGTGTTTTATTGGATTTTTTTTTCTTAATTAAGTTTTGAAGTCAAACCAATTACAATTTAGACATAGGCAGACCATATACAACATAACATTTTTTGTATGTATCAAAATTCAATTTTATTTTTTTTGTTGGATCAAGGATATCAATACCTAACACAAACATATTTTTTCAGAATTTGTTTCTAGTAATCTACTATTTTTCCACGTGTAGAATAGAGAGCTTGATTTTCGGTGAAAAACCTACATTCACAAGAAATAATAAATAAATATAATAATCAAATTAAACATATTTAAAATTATACTTTTCGGGAAGCTTATAATAAGGACTACATACTTACAAGAAATGAATTTTAAATGAATTCAATTGATCCCTCGAAAGGTAAATCAAAAGTGTTTTTTTATCAACATTTTGATATGTGTAAAAGAGACTTCATTATAGGTATCGTTTAAAACTAGCGAGGTTCTATCTAAGGGGGTTTGATCTAAGGTGGTTTGATCAAACCATATTTAATTGGAATCCTTTAAATTGAAATTTTCAAGGCTTAAATCATTATATTTTCTAAAAATATGTGATTCCAGCAAACATCAGGATGTCCCAAAAAGTGTAAACCACTATTGTGGGATCACCTAGAAAATGAAGCCCCTTGACCAAGTATCATCTCCTGCGCCACTTAATAACTATAGATAATAATTAGAAGTATGTGGAAAAAATATCTTATTGGGGAAGACAATAAGAAAAGTGTACAAATAATAGTGAGGAATTGAATTTTTTATAGAAGCTATAAACAAATAGGAAAGAGATCAATGAAAGAATAGTATAAAAATTGTTTTGACAACATATTGGGAAGATACTATTTTTTCTATTGAATTAGACAAAGATAAGGTTAAGTACACCCTGTTGTAAAGGGGAGAGAGAGAGAGAGAGAGAGATAAATTGTATGGTTAATAATAACTCAAGCAACAACAATCAAGCCACAAGTCTTAAACTATAGAGGAATAAAAACACACCACTACCTCCAATGATAAACATAAATGAAGCAACCATTATTCTATAGATATTCCAAGGATGCAAAGGTGTAATCATTTGTGTTAGACTCTTATTGGAGAACTAATAAAATCATATATATATAAATTAAGATATTTCACTTCATAAGGATATAAAAAATAAGTACTAAAATAATATATGAAAGTATGTCCCAATCATTCATTTACATGGGTTGGGATTGGAAAACGCTTCAAAATAACCATTTTTCCTCTAGGATGCCTTCTAAAAATGCAAGGAAGGTTGTAGGAATTACTAAGTGAGAAACAAAAGATTGGATGGTTTATATCAGGGTTATTTTACCCTTTCTAAAGCATCCACAAATGAGGACACATTTGTCAAGTTGTTGAGGCTTTAGAGTTTGCCTCAATATTTAAAGAATGGTCTTAGATAAGGGGGGACAATTTTGTATTAAATGAAGAATTAAAAAGGGTGCAACACAAGTTAATCAAATTAATATTAAACTAAGGGTTATTAGCAATAGTAGATACATAGATGTCATGTGTAGTACATTACTTAACTTGAAGACCTAAGGTATAGTACACTAAATGTCACACAAAATTTCACATGACAATAGAGTGCCCCCACTAGGGGATTGACCAAGAGAATAGTGGTACTGTTAGGACTCAAACACTACATGGGATGACACCACCTAAGAAAAAAATTATGTGATAGGGATGCAAATATTAAATTGTGGAATAAAAATATACAAAATGTCCCTCCATTGAAGTGGTGTCTCCCTAATACATGTGTAATTTTATGCATTAAACACTTATATGCAACAACTTCAATGTCTTCTATGTCACATGTTATTTGTGTGCACATTATCCACCAACAAATATTTGCACATGTAGAAATCCTTTTGGAAGAGTGGTTTCATGTATATTTATTTAAGCATCAATTCTAAGAGATCTACTTAAGGTAGGACAAGACAACAACATATACATTATTTAATAACATGTTGCACAACTTTATAAGTCTACATAAAAAACATTATTTAACATTGTCAACTCTTGCAACCTTTCCACATTGTGTACAACTTGCACATGGGTAACACTAGAATCTACACAATACATTCAATTCAATTTCATACACATCCAACACCTAGCCATGTCTACTCCACATGATCGTGCCAACCAACTAGCACCATCTGAATCTAAAAAGTGGCACAACATTGGCCACATGAAAAGTACACCATACATTCATGATAATTTTTAACATATTATAGAAGGCCTAGTTGAGAACCTATTGTATAAATACACATTGTTGTATAATATGTAAATGAATCTTCTAGTTTTCCAATAAACTTTGTGACATCTATGACTTGACCTAATTGTACTCCAAAGTGCCTCTAGAAAATAATGTGTATTCATTCTCACTACCTAGTCACAAGACCTTGCTTCATATCATGGCCTATTAATTCTACACATGTAAAATCAATTAATACATTACTATACTTCATGCATTTTCCTTGTCTTTTCATTTCTCTAGCCATGGCATTATATAACAATGCTTCTACAAATCAAGTTTTCCATTAGAAGTAAACATATCTCCATTGGCTTAGATATGAATTCTCTTGCATGCAAAGTTGTCCTCTAATATCAAATAGAATTGGATTATTGTTATAAGAGTGAAAAGTCTCAATCTCATGTCATTTTTAATTTCCTAGAAGAAGAAAGTGTTGGTTGAATATTTTGCAAACTTAGGAGGTTTGACAAAATGGTGATTTCAACACAGTGTGTGAGTTAAACTCTCCTATTTAAGGGAAGGCTCCCCCTATCTAACTAAAACCAAATATGGATGGAATGATAATCTTTCCTCTTGTTTCAGGAGAGATTAAACCTTTTTCTCTTTGCAGAAAAGTAATATGAACTTTTAAATAAACTATAACAACAGTTTGCAATAAATTTAGTAGAAAGGAAATGAAGTTTCCTGAAAGTTCAAAGACTTCCGTCACTTCCTTCGGGACGGGAAAACAACCTCAAGCGCAAAGTCTTGAAAATCTATGATCCTATCTACCCTTTTGAAAGATAATTCTAATGATAATATACAACATAAGCCAGCACAAAGTCTGCGAATATGTATCTATTAACTACTATGAATGTGAATCGTTACGAGCACAAAGACTTGTAACTCTTCTTAGCCTCTAACTCAAATTATGAATTCAACTTCAACATTTATAGCACAAAGTCTAAAAATATTTCAATTGAAGCTCTCTCTAGCAATCTTCCTTAATTTTCAAATGATCACAAAGCAATGCCCCAAAATGACATAAGAACACAATGGACACAAAGTGAGAATTCAACACAAAGTCTGAAATATACAACTCTTTGATATTATTTGAAAAAGAACAACTTGTAACTATAAAGTTCAATGTCTTTATGAGTACAAAATTCTGCAAAATTTTCTTGCTTGCCAAAAAGATACTAATTACAAAGGACCCTCTCAAGTATTTATAGGAGAGAGGTCATGAGAAAAAGGTGGGAGGATCCCAACTAGCTTTAGAAATTCTCTCAACCACCAACTACTTGCAATTGACTTATTCCAAATTACAATCCTAATTTATCTTGATTTGTAATTTGATTACATGTAATTACAATCTTCAATAATGCGAGTAACATGGTCACTTGCCATTACAATTTTTGAATTTACATGTAATTTGTCAAAACAAAATTACAAATGCTTATTTGAAATTATTCTAAGTGTCCAAGACACGACTCTAACTACATCATCCTTCATCTGTGATGATCTTCATGCTGCTATTTTGAAAATATTCTTCCATCTCTGTCTTGAAAACATTCTATGCTCATTCATGTCACTTATTCAACTCCTTGTGTAGCTTCATCATGTTGTTGTTCTTCCTTTGTATCATTCTCCAGCCTTGGAATTTGTTTGAAAAATAAGGCCCATGCCTTATATTATTGATTTGGTGGGTCATGTGTGCAAATGGGATTAACGAAAATGAGACAAAGGGGCTGCAAAAGTGAGGCCAAAGTTCAATTTCGGGTTTTGGAAGGCTGATAACAAGTGCAAAGCGTAATCGGGATTTTTAAAACATATTGCAAGTTAAAAAGTGCAAGGTAGGAAAAATGAGAGGTCATTGCAAGTTTATTTTTGAAACTTCTACTTGCACTCTTGACCAAAACTTCCAACTTGCAGGGTTTATAAAATCCCAACTTGCAGCCAAGGGCATCATTTTTCTTTCTTTCTTTTGCAAAAAATAGTAATGAGATCATGGAGAAATGTGAATGAGGTGAAATGAACATGAAATGAAATGGAATGAAGGGCGTATGAAATGGAAAAACGTTTTTATGAATGAAGGGCGAATGAAAGTGGAATGAAAAACGTTTTTTAAATGAAATGAATGCTGAAAAATGAAAGAAGAAAAACGTTTTTCAGCCAAGAGACGTTTCTTTTAAAATATACAATCTCGTCTTCCAAAAATGGCGACCTAGGAACCAAAGATTTAAAGCAACAAAAACAGAAAAATAAAAAGAAACAAAGAACATACCCGTAACAAGAGTTTACAAGCCAAAACAAAGAAAAATAAATAAATAAATAAAACCCTAGGCACCTTGAGCAAACTCAAATCTGCAAAATCGTGGCAATGGTAGAGCAAAAATGGGGGATTTAATAAAGTTGCAGACCTTGCCAAGTGTTCTTCATGCCAAAAATATTTTCAATAGGGGTACATATGAGCAAGAGCAAGCTACAAAATTCACAAAAACACTTGCAAAACTAATTTCGGGTTTTTTTGATGCTCATTGCAAGTGAACAAAATAACAAATAACTTTTAAAATGCCCTTTACTTGCAAATCGGGTTTTTAGATACACTTTGCAAGTGATTTAAATTAAAATCAGAACTTTTTTAAGTCATTGCAAGTGACTTTAAGTGAAATCGGAACTTTTTAAAGTCATTGCAAGTAACTTTAAGTGAAATCGGAACTTTTTTAAGTCATTGCAAGTAACTTTAAGTGAAATCAGAACTTTTTTAAGTCATTGCAAGTAACTTTAAGTGAAATCGGAACTTTTTTAAGTCATTGCAAGTAACTTTTTAAAAAGTAACTTGTAAAGTGAACAAAAAGTTCCTACAACTTGTAAGTTATATAAAAAGTTCCTACAACTTAAAATTAAAACAAAAAGTAACTTGTAATAGGAGCAAAAAGTTCCTATCACTTGTAAGTTACACAAAAAATTCTTATAACTTGAAATTAAAACAAAAAGTAACTTGTAATAAGAGCAAAAAGTTCCTATCACTTGAAATTAAAACAAAAAGTAACTTGTAATAAGAAATTAAAACCCCTACTTGTAGTGATGCCCCAAAAACCCGAAATTGACCAAAAGCATGAGAAAAATGACTCAGAATTTCACGAAAACGGACGAGAGTAAATGGAAAATGTTGGCCAAAAGAACTATAGATCCAAAACTGAAATTTTCTAACCTTTGCACCTCGTAAAATGTGCCTTAGAAGAGAAAATCGTCAAATTTTATCAAAATTTTGATAGGTTATCCCAATTTTTAATAAGTCAAAAATTAGGGACAACATAAAGCACAACACAAAACAATCATTAGAGAGTTACAAAAAATTTCCAACCTTTCTAGATGATCATAGTTCTTTGTCAACCTCTTTGTATGAATGCAATCACCTATATGCAATAATTCAAAATTAGTTTTGGTGGAGCCAATCATTGCCACATGCACTATAGATTCTAGGGGTTTGAGTTTTGACATCACCCTAATATAACTCCATGGTAGCATTGTACCACATCATTGGACCTCAACTTCCTATCCTAAGAGGTCTAATTGTTCCCAAGGAGAGAATTAATCACTATCACTAAAATAAGTCCCAATGTTATCCATTATAACCCTCCATGTTACAAGTTTCTAACACTAGTAACATTCTATGAATAAAAAATATCTTTGAGTATCAATCTACTTGGCCAAATGGTGGTTCACACATAAGTCCAAAACACATACTTTTCAATCAACACCTAGCAAATTATAATCATTTGGACTCTGTTTGCATCACAAATTAAACCTCACATTGCTCATAACTAGTGTTATAGTAGTTTTGAAGTTAAAAAGTTAAACAAACCATTTTTCCATGCCTTTTAGTTGTGTGTTCTTTCATCTCTCACACTAAATTTGACAACATTCACATTGCATAGGATGGAAAGAGAAATGGCATCTTCAATAGGTGACTTCTGTAAACCATGATGTTTGTGGTTTTCTACGTATAGGAATAAATGAGTGTTCCATAGGCAGATATTTACATAATTCTATCCTTTACAACTCCACACTTGCAACAAGCAATGTTCATGCACACATAAGAAGCACTCAACTTTCCTTGAGACAAGAAGTAAATGAAGCCTCCACAATTTTATTATGATGGTAAAGTTCTCAATTTGAATACGCAAAACTCATGTTGTGTTAGATAATTTCCATGTTAAAATTATTCTTAGCAAGGATTAATGTTATTGTGCACATTGAAAATCCAACATTCTATGCCAATTTGAGCCGCTTCTTCAACTAGAAAAGATAATTTAAATCTTTAGTTTCTCTTGTATGCACTACTCTATGTTCTATCATCTATGCACAAAGACCAAATTCTCTTGACAAAGGCACATGGGTTCAATGACACCCTCTATATATAGTGCTAAAGTATAGGGGCAAGCTCCCCTTGGCATCTACAAGGATTTATAGTTGGGTGCATCTCAAATTGCTACTATGTTAGCACACCTGGACCTCTTTTGGTTCCTAGGAAGAAGTATGATTGCCTTGGGTCTTCATTGACTCTTGGCATTTATAGAATATTTTTAACATCGTGTCTAAAATTCATTAACATGAACACACATCACTAAGCCATACCCCATGCACAACCAATCCCTCTTTCCATGCTAACACCCTTGGGTCTTTCCAATGTAATGAGGACACCATTCTATAAGAAAGGGTGAAGTGATATAGACACAACTACACAATGGTTCAATATTATTGTGTATTTCAAATAAAAAAGAAATTAAGTTTTTCAATTTTGCACTAGATACAATAGACAATATTGCTCTACAAGAAAGGGTGAATGCTCTCTGTAGAATTTTTTGATTCATGAACTTTTGTGCAACAACTCAACTTCATTGTCTTCAATGTAGTAACATGTTCTTTGTGCACACATTACACTCCAACAAACATTTGCACATGGAGAAATGATTTTGGTAGAATGGATTTATGCACATCTACAAAAGTATTAATTCTAATAGCTTTGCTTAAGGAAACATAAGAAAACAATGCACACTCTTTATTCATGCCACACAACTTTAGGAGTTTGCATGCACAATAGCATTGTCAAATCCTATAACCTTTTTGTTTTGTGTGTGACCTACTAATTGGAAACACATGCATCTATACAATATATATAGTTCAATTCCACATGCATCCAACACTTAGCCATGCCTGTTCCACATGATTAAATTGGCACCATACACATGACAATTGTTAGCATATTATGGAAGGCTTGGTTAATAACCTATTGTATAAATACACATTATATAATATATAAAGGAGTCTTTTAGTTTGTCAATAGACCATCTTATATTATGTGGCTTTATCTAGTTGTACTCCAAAGTACCTCTAGCAAATTAGGTGTACACATCATCTCACTATCTAATCACAAAATATTGCTTCTAGACATATCCTATGTATTTTAATTGTACACACATGCAACATCAATGAATACAAAAGACTCCTCAAAAAATTAATGAATTCAAGACAATATTTTGTTAGTGTAAATAGAGTTATTATTTACCTAGTTAGCTAATCACCTTTCTAGGATTAACCTATTCACATTCGTAGCTTAAGTTTCCTTAGGTTTCTTATACTTTTGTCTTACTTCATAGCATTTTGACATGTGTTTTCATCACTTGAAACACCTATTGACACTTGCTCACACACTTGGTTATTTGTTCAATCCTACCTCCCTACCTCATCTACCTTGTCTATATATGCAAGGTTCCTCATTGTATATTTACACTCTTCATTTGTATATTGATAAATATACCATTGTGCTTATTTTTTTCACTTGTGGAAGTTTGTTTCATGCTCTTGATCTTTGCATTCTCCAACATGACATTAGAGCCATGTAGAGAGCGTGTTCCTTCCTATATCAAAGTGACTCCCGCACATAGTCGTATCCAAAGAGCATTGTGGAGCCAAATAGAAACTGCCATTGTGTTTGGCCTCTTTTGGTTGAAATTATGTTTGCTAGTTTTTTTTGGCCTATTCGGCCTATTGTTGCAGAGTTCATGGCATTTATTTGGGCTCTCTGTTGTGGGGTTTGCAAAGGTGTTTTTTTCTATTTCATAATCATCTCTGTCTAAGATTCTTGCATCTAATATTTTTTGGTATAATCTATGTGCAGAGGCATTAGCATAGAGGGTGTGAGTCATTTTTTGTTTGTAGGACTGTGCAACTTATTTCCAACTTGCAATTTCCTTTGGGAGGTCGCAATATAGAGTTTGAAGAGTCGTCAGGCCTGCATGCATCTTACTCCCTTGTGGCCTCTTTCACACACGACTTTGGGGAAGCTAAACCTCCATCTTACCTCTATCGGCCTCCTCAATACCTTACAGTTCATCGACATGTACTTTCTAGACCCACATGACCCTCCTCAAGGCCTCAATAGGTTCCTAACATAACTATGCATCCTTTGTTGAAGACAATATCTCCATACTCTCCTCTGGTTGTTCACATCTGCGCCCTTTCTCAATGCCACAACCTTTCCACCTACAACATTCCTTCTCAATATTACAGATTACGGGTCACACAGAGGGTTGAATTAGTTCCTTTTTTTTTCAGTGTTGGGTTCCCATGAGTATCCACAGAGCCATCCTGAGTATATTCGTCAATTGGATGCACTGAAAAGTCTGAACTTTTCTCCTCGTTCTTAACGTGCAAATTTTTATTGTCTTCTTCCATTGAAGTAGTTATCTTAGCATGCAAGTAATAACTGCTTAAAATAAGGCGCTTAGCAAGCCAATGCAAACTGCCTCTTGAAAATCTGTAGAAAGGTGCATCTTCCTCTATAGAGGCTTCCCATTATGCCACGAAGTGTTTCAATCTCCCTCCAATTTATCCATGCAGCCCACATTGGACTCCTCTACATTTGGTGCACCATCTTCCATCGACCAAGTCAACTGCAGCCTATCATTCTCCACCAACCGTATGACTCCAAAGCACTGGCTCACATAGTCTCCAAAGACTTGGTTGACCTCCACTTGGCATGGCGGAATCCACACCATTCATTATTATTCCAACGACTCTTTTGAGTAGTAAAATATTTTATGCTAATTGTTAGCTAACAAAATCTGATATTTGTTGTAACTGCTAATACTCAAGACTAAGGGTGGGGTCCCATGGGGGGCTGCAGGGTCTATTTTTAAGGAACAGGGTCTCATGCATTGATAAAAAAATTGCTACAGGATTATTTGGAATCTTTTCCTGAAGAATAGTAGCTGCTACCTTTTAGGACTACAGATTTGAGAGGGTGAAAATGGGGTGGGGCTGTAGATTGCTCCTACAGTTTAGCAATTTTATTTGCCATTTGTAAAACATCTCAACTTTTAAGCTTCCTTAAATTTCGAAACTTAAATTTTAAGCTGAACTCCACAGTAAATAAGTTGATGAGACCACCAGCTTCCTTAAAATCTGGAGTTTAATATTTTTAAGCTGAATTGCTCTTTAAGTTCATGGGGTCACCACCTTTAAAAACATCCTAAAATTTCTTAGCAGCACCCATTGAAAGTTTTCAGGAAACCCCCCTCCATGGGACCCCATCCTAACCCTACGGTCCCATGGGGGGGTTTGGGCTCCTATTTTTACGGAAGCAGGTGGTCTCATGGAAAAACAAAAATCTGCTATAGGATTAAATGGAATCTATTTCAGCCCAAATAAGCAGGTGGCTGAAAATTTCAGCTGGTGGAATTGGGGTGGGGCTAGAAATTGCTCCACCCGCTTAAATGTACTTCTTGCCACTTTTAGAGGGAAATGATGTTTATTTATTAATTTTTTATTCACATCTTGTCATTCCACCACCATTTCACCACCAGCCTGCTTAAAGTTTGGAGTTTCAAAATATTCATGGGACCACCAACTTCAAAAATTCTATTAAAAATTTAAGCAGATTTTGCTCCGGATTTGTAGGAAGCCCCCCTCTATGGGACCGTGCCCACAGTCCCATAGAGGGGGGCTTCCTAAAAATTCGGGGCAGAATCTGTTTAAATTTTTAGCAGAATGTTTTGAAGCTAGTGGTCCCATGAACTTCAAAATTTAAGCAGGCTGGTGGTGGAATGGTGGTGGGTGAATAAAAAATTAATAAATAATATCATTTCCCTCCAAATTTGTTTTAAAATTAGGAAAGTACTTTTAAGTAGGTGGGGCAATTTTTAGCCCCACCCCAATTTCACCAACTAAAATTTTCAGCCACCTGCTTATTTGGGCTGAAAAAGATTCCATTTAATCCTGTAGCAGAATTTTGTTTTCCCATGAGACCACCTGCTTCTATGAAATAGGAGCCCAAGCCCCCCATGGGACCGCCCAGTAACTAGCTGGATCACACAAGTGTCATAGGGGCGGTGGGCGGTGGTGTTCATTTTTGCATAACTTCCAAACAAGGGATCGAAGCTAGTTTTGTGTTGAACAAAGTAGTGTCAAGAAATTTTAGAAATTGTATTTTATCAATCTGCTTTTTAACCTCTAAAATCAATGTAATTTGTGCAATTTTCGACAAGACATATCCCATTTGTCAAAAATTTAATTTTTTTTTAAATTCATCAAAATTTCGCAAGGATTCTAGATTTGTAATCAAAATCAAGTTTCAGAAAGCCCATTTTTCTATATTTGTAAAAATATTCGTGAGTTATAAACAAACAATTCAGCTTCAAAATTTGGCACAAACTTGCAATTCTTATTTTGCATCTTTCTAGGGGGGTCTACATTTAGATATAATACAATTTTGAAGGGTTGATAAGGCACAATTCATGTGCCTTGTTGTGTGTGCATCATGGATCCAAAAATTGACTTGTTAGCACTACATACACGAAAAGTCAAAGTAGGACAACTTCCTAAATCTAAGGGATTATGACAAATGACCAATGGACAACAAATACAATTTACTAGGGAGTTTGATCAGTTTACTTGTCAAAACAAGTTAGATGAAACAATGGGAATAATAGGTCTTCCTGTTTCTAATAATTTATAATTTCACATTTCTAGTTGTACAACTCCTAAGAAAATTTGAAGATCTCTTTGGTAAAATTGATGAGTTCAAGAATCTACAATTGGATGCAAAATTAACAACGTTGTCTCTTGATTCATTTCCATCTGTTGAAGATTTCTTGATTCAGTTTAAGTCTTTGATTTTTAGACTTTAGGGTTGTGGTAAAACAAAAATAGACAAGGAGTGTGTCTTCTTGATTTTTTCAAAGTTAAAAGGTCCTTATAAGATATTTGCTTCTTCATTTTTCTCTACCACGGATCCTCTTGGAACAACACATGTAATGCATTCTTTTGGATAGTTTTATGATAGACTCACAAGAGAACAATCTAAATTAGTCTCTATGGATGCTATCACCTCTTCAAAAATTCAAAGCATTAGTTGCTCAATCATCCAAGGGAAAGAAACTAAGGATCAAGCTAAAGGATCAAAATCAAACACTTCATTGGATTCATCTGCCTCATCACAAGGGGAATTTTTTAAGAAGCCCAAATGTACTTATTATAAGAAACTAGGGCATGAAGAACACCAATTTTACAAAAAAGAAAATTGATAACTTGAAGAATCTTCTTCAACAAATTCAAATTCAAATGCCTACATCTAGGCCTTTTCTCCATCCACATCATCTGCATATTCAAGAAATGAAAAGAATAAGGATATGACACTCATTGCTTCTGCAAACAACACATCACACAAGTGGCTTCTTAACTCCAGGGCATTGCACCACATGGTTGCATCCAAGTAACTATTTTCCATATTTGAGCCTTGTTCATTCCCACCAATATTGATGGCGAATAACACTTATATGTCAGGGCTTGTAAAAGGATCTATTGAAATTAGAGAAGTTACATTCAATGATGTACTTTATGTACCTTCCTTATCCAATAATCTCCTTTCCATTTATTAGATTACACATAGTGACATAGGAAAATATTTGAGTTCGCACCACATTTTATGATCATTAAAGATTTGCAAATTAGATGCATCATTGCCACAGGTCATGTTGATCATGATTCCAAATTATATTCCTTTACTTCCTTTGGTTCTGCAAACTATGATGATGGTTTGAGTATAGATGACATTGATACCTTCAGCATACATAAGGAGATACATTTTCGTTATTTGAACCTTGAAGTTCTATTCTCCTCATTGGTTTCTTCACCTTACATTGATATCACATCTCCTTCATATTCTACTTCTTCACTATTGAGTGTCCCTACATCATTGGTTTCTCATGATTTAGGGTGGTAAGATATTCTCAATTGTGTTTCCACTATAGTTGATTGGGATGATTGCTTACATGACATATCAGACTTGTTTAGTGAAACCCATTTTACAGAGTTGGTAGGCACCTTTGATTACCACCACATCAACATTGTTGTCAACCCATCTACATCTTTGGTTTTTGTTCTACATCAGCCTTCACATGGAGCATTTGAGCAGCTTTCAAAGATTTTGCCATTGTTTTTGGATCTTGTGCATCATTCAGAGACTTCTATTCTTCCCACATGGGAATATTTCATGCACCTATTTGCAATTTGTCTTCTTCCACGAGGAAGAAATGTTGTTCGACATTCAGGGATCACATTCTGCATTCTTCTTCAAGCATCACTCAACACTACGGGTTCTATGATCTTATGGGGGGCTCCATAGTCTCTATGTTTGTCTCCTATGGAGGGAACATTTATCATGCTTATGTGATAGAAGTATTCCTTGGGGGGTCATCATGAGTCCTTCTATCTTCTTCACTTGTATATTTCATTTTATTTCATTGTGTCATTTCTCTTTTGAAAAGGGGCTTTTGTTTCCCATTGGATTTTTCTCCTTTACTCTACATTATGAGAAATTTGTACATGAGTACCTAACATGGCCTTGTAACTAAGACTCATCATTAGTGCATATATTACTCCCTAAGTTGCACTTAATGGGGGGTGTTAGTGTAAATAGTTATTATTAGCCGATAGGCTATATATAGAATGAACTTTGAGCCGAAACCTGTCTCACGCTAGTATACAACTCGTTTTCGTCAATATACAGCTCCCGTCCACCGTAAACATGTTTAAATCCTATGCGTATATACCATTTTTTCCTTGGAGAAATCATGTGTATGGTAATATCGCCTATGCCATAATATGCGGACCTATCCGTCAAATCAACTCTCACCATACTTTGCTTTTTTTTGGGAAATAAATTTCGCGGTCAAAATTTATGTCATGGAAATTCTTGATGACAATTATTCATTAATCTCGGTTTATATTTGATAGTTGCCATAGATTTTAACATGATTTATTATTCTCATTATCATTTTAATTATTCATTTATTTATAAACAAAAACAATTGAATTGATATATATTAGTATGTGTGTTCTTTATGACAGATGGATGACATAATGAGTAAACATTTATTTATTCTTTTGTTGAATTAGTATCATATAAAATATTCAATATCAAATTTATTAAAAAATAGATAAAATGATATGTTTAAAAGTCTAGACTAGATAAAATTGAAATAAAAATAGGAAAAATATTAAATTGAAATTTATTTATTATATTTTATTTGATTTTTAGTCAAATTTATCTCAAATAGTGTAGAGATTTTTTATTATATTTTATTAGATTTTGTTATATTTTATCTTAAGATCTTTTAGTCAAATTTACAACAAATAGTGTAAAGATTTTTTTATTATATTTTATTTGTTCTATTTTATTAGATATTTTATTCAAATTTACCTCAAATAGTGTAAAGATTTTTTATTATTTATTTTTACTATAATTTATAAGATTTTGTTATAATTTATTCAAATTTACCTCAGATAGTGTAAAAATATTAAGTTAATGGGTATATTGCTTATTTTTCCTTTTCTCTGCTCTTTCAATGTTCCATGACATGTTTATTTTTAATGAACATAACTCTCGAGGGAGCATCCAAGTCTCATTTCACTTTCTCATTTCCATATTATTGTAGGCATAGACAATTTTTAGTGTCGTATGTTGAGTGTGGCACCAACTTCTTTTACTCAATTTCTAATCATAAACACTTGCCACTTCATTACAAAAACAACCACCCCTATGAGTGAATCCAAGGAGAACCCAAACTTCTATCCATAAAAGCAAAAGAACAATTAATTATTAATGATTTAGTTTTCAATGATAGATGACACTGTTTTGCTCCACTGAGCACCCCTTTCCAATAGTTATTTAATTTTGAGACATTATCTTAGATTAACATGCAAATAAACAATTTTTTAAGTTCTTTTATAAAATTCTTGGCTTATTTATTTACCAAATGCTACTTTCGAATTTTAAATACATTTTATATAAATTACAATTGACATAACTTTTGCATCTCGATTACAATATTGATGTCAAATTTCCTAGTTGTTAATCAAAACAAAAAAAATACTAAAGTATGAAGCAAAATTCACTGAGAGAAATGGTAGCTTGAAGATAAATCATCAATTCCTTAAGATTATATTTAAAAATTGCATACATAAAAAAAACTATTCTATACATAATATTGTAAATCAATTAATGTATCTTTTATGTACATATAAAATTGTACTCTAATATATTAACTTATACATAATTTTATATCTTTCTATCGATGTACAACCCTTGCACCTCCTTTCGGTGCAAGTGCTACTTTACCTAATTAGCTAATCACCTTTCTAGGATTAACCTATTTGCACTCATAACTTAAGTTTACTTAGGTTTCTTATGCTTTTGCCTCACTTCATAGCATTGAGACATGTGTCCTCATCACTTGAGGCACCTATTGACACTTGCTCACACACTTGTCAAGTGAGCTCACAAGTGTTGCACATTTGGAAGGTTAGCCAGTTGTTTAGTCCTACCTCATCTACCTTGCCTATTTATGCAAGGTTCCTCATTGTATATTTACACTCTTCATTTGTATATTGATAGACATACTATTGTGCTTATTTTGTTTACTTGTGAAATTTTGTTTCATGCTCTTGATCTTGGAGTTCTCCAACATATTTTTCATGAATTATGTCAAGTCTTTCCTTTGTTCCAACCATGCCATTCTATAACAACACTTCAACAACTCAAGTTTTTCATTAGAAGTAAATTTATTTCCACTATCTTAGCTATAACTTTTCCTACATGAGAAGTTGTCCTTTGATCTCAAAATAAAACTATATCATTTCAACAACACAATTATTATATTTTATTATGTGTGGTTCATATATCCATAACCAACATCAGTCTTTGAGGGACAAAAAGAAGGATTTTAAGTTTAGACGAAGGGTAATGGCAACAACCCAAATACTTTAGTAGAGCTATATCTTGCCACCACAAACACAAAATTACCAATCAAAATGTGCACTACTAAAAATTGATAATGAAGGTTATGTATATATCAGTAGATACTATGGAATTTATAAAGGTGGTTATAGATTTGGCTACCAAAGAGGAGTTGGTAGGGGATATAGCTTAAAAATGACACCAACATGTTTCAAATGTGAAAATCCATATCATATTGCTTGTAATAATGTTGAATAGAAATATGTAAATTCAACAACGAAATGATGCACAAGTCCTTTCATTTCCCTACAATAACAAAATTCTACATCTAAATTAGGAGCCTATCACTACACTACCTTCTCCGAGAGCAAACCACCTAAGACAAATACAATGAATTTAAGAGACTTTTGGTATATGTTTGAGATTTACATAGCAAAATAATATGATTCAAGGTAGTTAACAAATGAGGAGGGCATCGATGTTGACACATCACTATCCAAGAGTCTAAAGAAATGTCAAAGGGTTGTTAAAGATGAAAGGTAATTCCAAATAAAAAAGGTATTTAATTCATTTGCATTGGATCTTAAAGAGGAAATAAGGGGGAAACTAAGGTTAGTTGTGACAAGGAGAAGCACCAAGATAGACTTTGATGTAGAGAAAGTGAGATATCATCCAAATACAAGAAAATATAAGGAGATTGATGAAGAAAGTGGGTCAATCACATCGATACAAAACAAAGAGATTAGGAAAATGGGATTGTTGGATAAAGAGGAAGTTAAGAACATTATTAAAATAGTCAAATTGGGACAAAGATAACGTTTTGTTAAAAACTCAAACATATTTGTTAGCACTAGAATAAGTAGGAGATTAGAATCTAAGTGCAAAGAACAAAAGGTAAGGATAGAAGATCAATAGCACAAAATAGAACACATCTATATAGGTCATGAAAAATGATATACTAATTAATATGGCAATAACTAGATAATTTGTTTAATGAGGGTTGTTAAATTTAAGTGTTATTATAAATGTGATCCTTAGAACTACTTGGAAGATGATATAAAGACATAAACTCCAACCAACGAGTTGTGACAACCTTGACCAATGACACACCATAATCTCCAATAAATATATTGATAGATATTGAAGTAAACTTCATAATATATTAGGTAATATACATATTAAAAACCAAACATCATGTCCAATGTTTTTGAATTTAGAATGGTATACATATTATAATAAGGTATTTGATGCTCCTAACAAGGAGATTATCATGGAAAGTAATAGAATATACATGATAGTGCACTTATCGCTAAACACAAAGGTGGTTGTGTTGGCACCTACCCTAAAATTACAAAATTGGTCAAATTTGTTTACCCTTGTGGCCTACATGCCCTAAGTTAACAAGCGATTTGAGGTAACACCAATTAGAGTTTCATATCTACACGTATGATTCGAGTTTCAAAATTCACAGGTCACAAGAGGTTCATGTTGTCTTATATGTGTAGTAGCCTCCAAATAGTTCGGATGTGTTTACCCAATATATCATAATGTTGGTTAGTCCAATAAATCCATTGGACTAGCCTTGTTACGTTTAGTGTTGGTATTATGTGTTTTGAGTCTATGGTGCCAAAATGTGAAACTATCTAAAGCTTGTCTCTTGGTTGCCCCTACATCTCCCTATACCCTAGTTTAAGGTCAAGTGTTTTTCCATGGCAACTCAAAGTGTCCCTAAAACCCTAAGTCCACGCCATGCCTAAATTCATATTCTATTAGAGTTGAGATTCATGTCATAGCTCGCGCTTCACATGCTTCTACACTTTGTGTTTATTCACAGTTCAAATCTTATAGGGGGTAGGATATGTACACCTCACATGAGTTAGGTGCCTCCTACATACTAGGAGTACGAGGCAGTCTCATATACTTTAAGCCATCTCTCTAGACCTAAAAACAAATCGCCTAGTATCGTGGACTATAAAGGACCTTACCTTTCCTTTCCTTTCCGTTTTCATTAACTTGTGTGGTCTAGTCAAGAAGCACCACATGGCATTTGTAAGTTGTGGGTGGGCCCCATATACCATTGACCGCGATAGTCGCCTCTTCATATATTATCGCACAGGGCTTAAATTTGACGGTCGACCTTGCCTGTCGACAAATTTTTTAATGACAGTTATCTATTCAAAAGTGCCCTTAAAACATTATGATATACCATAATGTAAGTAAAATTATATATAAATCAAATATATATATCATTATAATTCTATATAAATTTTGACAGTGTATCCAAAATCTCTCCTTTCATCTGATACAATCTTCTTAAAATTTTGATTGTATTTTAAGGCAAAAATCTCTAAATACAGTCATACGGCCATCAAATTTAAGCCCTTATCGCACGTACTTGAATATGAAATTTGGCCCGCCACAAGTTGTCTTCTTTTGCGAGTGCAGGTCCAATGGATTATATTGTCCTTCCAGCAGTCGACAGGTATTTCCACGTTGGCAGGAAGATTCCTCCCGACTTTCATGGCGTCAAAGTTTTCACTAAAGGACTTTTCAACGGTGGGCTCTGACTCTAATGTATGTCTATTGCATGGCATGTTTCCATTAGCCAGCGACCAAAACTCTTACTGTTACAGTAGGCAATTTTTGGATTGTGCATTTTTGTTTGTGTATTAAGGTACTACACTTGGATGGCTATGATGTGCTCGAACTTCAAATGCTCTAGTGACCGCACCTGTTACTAGTCACCAACAGCTGTGCATGCCATTCTTGGCTTGTTCTCTTTGCTTAGTGATTTGATGGTTGCAAAAATGATAAGCAGGGGTAGATAGGACTATGATTGATATTACTGCACTCTCCAGGAGCTTCTAATGCCATTGGTTGCTTTTATGGGGGTGGTTTATCTTTACATAGGTGTTTTAGGTCGTGCTATCGCATTTCAGGCGTGCAATGGCAAGTAGGGACTCCTAGTGCATAGTTTATGTCAGTCTCGCCATGGTCATCCTCTCTGGTCTCTTGTGGGGCCATTTTTGACACTGTTATAACTCCTGGGGCCATGTTATGTATAGGAGGTACTTGAACACGAGTTTTCTATGTAGAATGGTGAACTCTTCATGTTGAGTGCATTTATTGCGTGAGCATGGGCAAGGTGCAGTCTACAGTCAGATTTGTACGATATGTAAAGGGGCCCATGGTCTACAGGTTTGCTCCTTGATCATGGTAATTTACATGAAGATACTTTTGTCCAGTGTTCTAGAATAGAATAGAATAGAAGACTTTTAACGTCCACGAGACCAAAAGGCGGCCTATAGGGCAGTGACTCCTGCTAAAAACATTTCATGGATGCTCTAGTGTACATTGCGACTGTTCCTAAGATGTTTTTCTTCGTGCAAACATTTCATTTTGACCTACAAATGTTTTATGGCTATGACATGTGCTTCGTGCTAATGTAATCTTGTCAGCTACTTGTTCTCCACACCCATGAGATAGATTGTAAACTTGTAATGCTATATAATGTTGTCTAAAAATTATAATCAGTTAGATGCTTGTTGATTAGCTCGAAGGCCTAGCTCTAATATAAATCTCTATAATCTGATCAGAAGCTTCCAAGGCAACAATTAATGAATATTACGTTGTTTTGTCTTTGCTTTCACATGGTGTAAGTTCAAGAAAAGCATTTGAATGCAGATTTTGCTGGTGTATGGGTGTCTCCATGATTGGTTGAGTGCTTTCAAAGCAAGTTAGCATACAATGTCAAGCTTTGGGGCTACACTCACTAATCTGGTAAGGTGTTGATTGGTTAGCCTGCACCAAGGCTTGTAAAATGGTTTAAAATGCATTTGAAATCTTTCAACATCTTATGTGGATTCATTTGATATTGTTGAATGTTTAATTATTGCCCTTGCATGTGTGTTTGTCTATTTAGAGGTTTGCAAATTTAACTAGAGGGCTAGGTTTATGGTTGATAAGTTGCTTGCCTAGTTTTCATGTGTACGCTTGCACTTGTGTTGGTGTTGATGGCATATTGATAACTATGTTGGATCAAAGCACCGGTCTATGATGGTCTCTCTCTAACCACACCATTCTCTCTTCACTCAAGAAACCTAACTTTCATTTGTTGTAGTGTACTACACATATATGCTTAATCTAGCTTTACAACTTTGTCATAACTTAAGAGACCTCTCTCAAAGCCACGATACTAAAGGGTTAAGTATATAGGAGTCCTACTCATCTTTGTAGCCCATCGCTTTAGCAATAAATATCGTTAGTAAGCCCATGAGTGCCAAATATCAAAGGGGCTACATTAATGAAACTACAAGATGCATGTGTATATGAAATGTTTAAGGGGATTCATTAAGAGTAATATAATTGACTTTTATTCATGGGTGCACTACATGCTTATTTGCATGTACGTGTAGTAAGGTCTAGTAGGTCTATTCAGGTCTGCCATTGGGACATGATAATTAAGGCCTAGATATTAATTTTCATTTCTCTTTAATTGTCTTGTCAAGGAGACCTCAAAGAGCTTGAAGTAAAAGAGGGGATGCATGCCGTATGACTTAGCCCAAGCCATTACAAATATCCCAGAGGATAGATTGATGAAACCACAAAATGTGTGTATGAAATGTTTTAAGGGAATTTATTCAAGAGTTATATAAACTTGTTGTTCATCCATGTGTGCATAAGTATGCTTCTTTACATCAACTTGTAATAAGGTCTAGTAGGTATATTCATGGTTGCCATTTGGGCATGGTAATTAAGGCCTAAATTGTTAATTTTTCATTTCTTTTTAATTGTCTTGTCAAGGAGACCATAAGGATCACTCTTCTAGATTTTGCAAACACTTAAGTAAAAGAGAGCTTCCCTACCCTATGATTTGGCCAAAAATTTTCCTCTCCTTGTTATGAACCCTTCTCTTTGCCTAAGAATTTTCCCCTTGTCTTAATTTGAATAATGGTTTTAGAGGAGAGAAGTTGTAGTGTTGAGATCCAATAGGTTGTGACATGGTTAGAAATATGGAAAGATGACGATAAATTTAATTTCAAACCCATAAGTAGAGTATTCAAGATTGGGTAAACACCACTAAAATCGGGATTTCCCATCAATGGAAGACAAATAAACCTAGAGGATGTATGTCTGACGAAAGATTTAGAAACTGTTATAGAAGCCTACTTGTATGGTGAACCACAAATAAGGGCGAGGAAACTATTTAAAATACCCAAACCTATGATAGGCAACTTTGAGATATCACAACCTTACTTATCCACTATAACATTGCATAATGTAATGAAAGTTATGAAAAGATGGAACAAATAGTACAGAGAAGTTATTTTGGAGAATCCCCCACGGATGGCAGTATTAAGTGATGGGCAAGGTCGTTGATGTCACAACTTTCATCATTTAATCAATTATTTATCAAACCGGGTGTGTCTCAGAGCACTATGCGATAAGGATAGTTGTCAAAGTTTCTTTGGGGGGGGTTTTGCACTGTAAACAGCGACTTCAGGTATTGATTTTCCTACTTCAGGAGCTCTCAGGAGCTAAACTATAGCGACTGATTCTTAAGGTTTAATTCTATCCTATTTTCTAATTTAAAATTATGTTGACTTATTTCTGACTTTATTGAACTTGATTTAGATCGACTCATGGAGACAACTAATGATTACTTTAAACCTTAACCTAAACCACGAAATCCAAATTAATTCTATTTTGCTTCTTTAAAAGAAATTCATAATTAATTGCTAGAAATTAAACACTAATTAACAGAAATGAATTGCGAGGAAATGACGATTACTCTAGAAAACATAAAGACTAATCTCCATGAACAGATTTTCAATAATCTCCAACCTCATCTTTCTATAAGTTCCTATCATCACTTTTAATGAAACTTAATAAATAAACACCAAACTTAACTACTTTGAACAACTCTAAATCCAATTAATCTGATAAACCTTATACTGATTTCAACAACTTAATCTAACCATAATAAACTGAAACTTGAAAGGTAATTCGAGTAGAAGTAACTATCCAGAATTAACATTCACCAAGTCAGAAAATGATTTAACAACTTAATATTCCAGAATTAACGTCTACTTGAAATTTAATACCAATGAATCAGAAATAGCATAACTTAACAAAATACTAACACAAGATCGTTCCAAAGGTTGAGCGAGCCTTGCTCTTCCTCAAGTAAGATCCCTTAACACAGTGATTGAATTAACTTCTTGCTTTCATTCCCATTGTTCAAAAGTAGAACACAGAACAAAGTATTGTTGTTGAATTACATAAATCTGATTGAAAATATCTAACTCCTACCTAAAACCGAAACATGGATATTTATAATATCCTTATTAGATTTCTAACATGGCGTTAACTGCCAAGACTTAAGGCGACTGAACTAAAGATTACAACAAAACTAAAACAGAACTGAAACTGGACTAAAAAGAATTGTCATATTGGTGCTGGAAGTAGAAGTTCCATAACCGACTATAAAGAAGTTGACTTGGACTTGAGTGACTCATCATCCAGCAAGGCCCATCTATGGCATAGTCATTCATCATGATTAAACAGAGAGTTTAACCATATCATCAATCTTTAAAATACCCTATTCAGAACCCTTAAGAAAAGGATAACAATTATGGTAGTAAAAGATCAACACAACATAATTATCTCATCCAATACCATCATAAATTAACACAATTAACATAAACCATTACTTCAAATATATCCACTAATTTAGCTAAACATAAAGCAAAATAAGTAAATATGTTAATCTATAATCTACCGCTAGTCATGTCAATTAACAAAAATAACAAGTCTTTTAAACATAAAATGCTTTAAATGAAAGTATTTTGATGCTCTCATCATTTCTTCCCCACTTGTTCTAGACCATGTCCTCATGGTTCTTCATCAAGAATTATGGTGTTATCTTTTTCCCTATTTAGTGCCTCCATCCAAATGCAGCAGTCAAACACTCCATCCCTGTACTAGTCTGGTAATCTGCTATTGAGTGCAAAGCCATGGTTTTACATTAGATTTTCAAACCATGGTCTTAACACTACATTAGGTACATTTTTTGTTTCTTTGAGCTTTGGTGCGGGCATAATGATTATCGGCATTCTGAATCTCATGCCAACCTAGAATTCTTTCTGTTGCTGGATCAAGGTGATGACATGTCTGACTCTGATCAAACTCTAGCTAATATATTTTGGACTTATTGGCCCCCTTCTTCTGACTGTCTCAGGAATGAGCTGATACTTTTCCTCATAGGACTGTAGTGTTGATGGGGGAACTGTTCCCTCAACATTCTGGAATGTAGTGATACTATCAAGCAAGTTTGAAACATAAAGAGGATTAACTTGATTGAGCCTTCCTCTAGATTGTACTACTATGATATATTTTCCAGCATGAGGCATTTCGAGTCTCATTGGTAACCCATACCTTCTTTGAGCCTCCTTATATTTGTCCATTCTTCTTGACCATTCTATCTGATTTTGCATTAAAGAGACAAATGATCTGATTTGAAGCTCACCAACATAAATATCAACATAGAGTCATCATTGTCTCCCATTAAAAATCCATGTTGATAAAACTCACACATTAAATTTTGAATGTCAAGATGGCTATTAAAGTAGTCCTACATAAAATCCTTATCATTATGATAATCCAGGCTTCTTCCTAAGATTAATTGATTCAGCTTCCATTCTAAAACCTTTCTCTAAGAAACAAAGCATACATCCCAGCTAGTCTTCTCATGGAAAGCATCGCAAAACTAATTTCTACAACTTGCTCAAGTCTCCTTTCAATCTCATTTTTTTCTTTTTCTAATTTTTGTACCTACTCTTTCAACACTTTATTTTCTTCCTTAAATTTCAAGGTTGTCAATGAGAGATATCTAGACTGGGCTAAAGGAGGAATATCGTATGGAATGGAAGGAATATCAAAAATAATGGAAGGCAGAGCAAGGTATCGCGGTGGAGTTGTGGAAGTAGAGGCTTCTTGCGCATAAAACCGCATAGATTGTTGTTTTAATTGCTCTTCCTTTTGTTGCAATTCTTCTTTTAATTTTGAGATTTCTTTAGCATTTGCTAATGCTTGCACACTAGCTTGTTGCAGGGCATCCTCTATTTTACTCAGTTGTTCTCTAAACCTTGCTTCATTTTGTTCAATTTGCCTTTCCATTTCTTGAGTTTTGCTGAAAGATTGTTGCAATTCTTTTTCTTTTCTTCTCAAATTTTCCTCAAGGAATTGCATGTTTTTCCTTTCTTGTTCCAATTCAGCTTCTAATCGGGACATTTTCATAGCCCTCAATAATTCTTCAATTTTTAACTCTTCTTCATTCAATTTTTCATGGGATTCTTCTTCTTTAATCAATAGTCCTTTTCCTTTTCTTTGCTCAAAAGTTGGAGGAGGTGTAGGGGATCTCACAGTTTCCTCTTCTTCAAATTCCTCTTATGCTTCTTGTTCTTCAGATTGTGCTTTAGACTCCTCCGCAAAGTCCTGGATTTCAAAAACATGGGGTGTTTCAGGAGTCAGCATTGGGTCTTTAGGGGGACTTTGAGGCTGCTTAGGAGATTGTGTTGGTGTACGGGTTTCTTCATGGCTTACAACAGTTTCTTTTGGACTTTCTAAAACAGGGGTTTGAACTAGAGGTGTTTCTTTAGGGGTGGACACTACGGTCTCAGCATGGCTAGGGCTTTCTTCATGTACTTCTTGCTTCCTCTTTTTGGAACTAGTACGGCCTACCCTAGAGAATTCTTGTGATTTTCTTTTTCCCCTTTTCTTAGAAGATTCTCCTTTCTCAATTCTTGTCTTTTTAGCTGCGGGTCCCCTTGTGGGTTTCCTTTTTGGCTTTTCTATAGGTGCAGACAAAAATTCTAACCAGCCCTGCTTCCCAGTTTCTTTTTTTAAGAAATGGTGTTTAATTACCAAATGTATTAATCCCTAGTATTTCATAGAATATTCCCCCTATCCTTTACTCTCAAAATCATGGAAGATATTTGTTGGAACAAAAATGTTGGCAGATTTATCCTAGTAGAAGGTTTTGTCTGACCATACCTCAAATGTATTAATAGTCACATTCCTGGACCCAGTATTGTGCCATACTGTCAGTCGCAGGTGAAGAACTTCATGAGCCATGTCGCAGCAGTTCTCCAAGGCTCATCCAAACTGTTACGAGCTATACCACGTTGGTCTCCTTTATGCAATTAAATTTTCGGCCTCCTTTTTGGCTCTTGGTGAAATGCAGCCACCAATTTCTCAAATTTAACCCAGTCTTTGTTAACCGGTTTTCCCTCTGTTAGGATTCCAAAAATTTCACTTATAATTTATGGAGTGACTTCAATTATCTCTCCCCTGACTCTGGTGACATTCACATTAAAGTTTCTCACAAATTCCCCAACCATTTTTGGCTGGAAACCTTCATACTGCATTACAAAATTCAGGGACCTAGCTTCTTCTAACAATCTTATGGTTTCAGAATCAAGATTGAAGTTCTCAAGCTCAACATTTCTCTTGTTCCACATCTTTCTCTGTCAACAATGGTAGACCTCTACAATGGCGGACTTTACTGGCAGACTGAATTACTTGCCAAAAATGTGGAATGATTTTTTTCTTGATTTGGGAGCAGCCAATTTGAAAATGACATGACATGCCATTAACTTTCTGCATTAATTTCCTTTACTACTTTGAATGATTCGCATGCCACAACATGAAGTTTGCAATTTAATTCGCAAGGTTGGCGATGTTCTTTACACATGTCAATATGAACTTAGGAGGATTTTTGAAAAGACAGCCAAATCATGAAAAGATCTGTTATCATTGACTGTCATCATCCAATGCCACATCATTACTTACATTAACCATCTGCCACTTTTTGAAATGATTAAAAGTTATTTATTATTATCATTAATTAACAGTATGGCGAAGATGTCTAGACTTATAAATATTTACCTATTTTAAATTAGTCTAACTACCTTAGAAAATAATATTCAAAAATAATATTCACATTAAATGTGCACCTTAATTTATTTCAAGCCTTTGAGTTCATCAAGAGTCTCCAGGAGTTCATCAGGAGTCTTGAGGAGCTCTCAGGAGCTTGGAACTTTAGGAGCCTTCAGGAGCTTTTCAGGAGCTATCGAGCAAAACGAAGTCTTTAGAGTCTTCAATCTTCAAGATCTTCAAGAGCTTTGAGGAGCTCTTCAGGAGCCTTCAAGAGCTTTCAGAAGTTAACTTAGATAGACTGCCATTTCTGGTTTTCAGTCATCTTTTTTTTTTTCCAAAAGCAAACCGCCATTTGCTGGTTTTTAATTTACTTCTATTTTTCTCAAGGTAAACCGCCATTTGTTGGTTTTCAATTTACCCTGTTTATTCATGCCTTCCTCAAAGGTTTAAAGACCTTCTCTCATGGAAGAAATATCTTCCATGAGAAAATGTTCAATTTTGTGTTGTAGATCATCTAAAAATTATTCCTTTGATGCAGGCTTGTGATATATTTTCAGATGATGACCATTCACTAGCATAA
>VDFB02331814.1:0-64234 GCA_007258455.2 Sequoia sempervirens | reverse complement strand
TCCACTTGCACAAATAAATCAATTTATTGATTTATTAAATCCTTATTTTTCATCAACTTGGCATAAAAAATAGAATATTCCCTCAAATTTGAAAATGATCACAAGTTGACTTATCCCTCCAACAATGCATTTACTCTCTCTCTTGGGCACATTTCCCAAATCTTGCACATCCTTCAACCTATGGCAACTTGACAAGTGTCATCCTTTCATTGGTTTACATTTAGTCCCACATTCACCCATTTGGCCAATCTCACATCAAGAAAATCTATAAATAAAGACCTCATTCTTCATCAAATCCATCTACAACTTATGCAAAGTCACTCTCTTGGTTTAAGAACTGATTTTTCTCTTCATCATATTGGCATTTGCATCATTTCAGCTATTGAGCAAGGATTGGGAAAGGGTCATTTGCACATTTGACACCAATCCACTATGGAATAGGTACAAAAGAAAACAAAGGCTAATGAAAGGAAAGAAAGGAAAGCAAGGACAAAGAAGGTACAACGAAAACAAGGAAAACAAAGAAGGAAAATGAAAGGAGGAGAAACGAAGATGATGTCTTGGGAAGATTAAAGTGTTATTTAACACTTTAGTGTTTGTTTAAACACTTTTCACAAAATTGTCATCTTTTCGTTCTTAGGACATTAATTTTCATTTGGGTTTAAAAATAATACTTCAATTTTTCGTTGCAAAGGGTTAAAATTGAAACTTAGACACCTACTAGATTTCAATTTGGGCTAAAATTAAACAAGCAACTTCACACTTGACATTGGTGTTTTAAAAAATGAATCAAATCATTGCTTTGAAGGATAAAATGAATCTGTGACTTTATTGTTTTGTAATTATTTACAAAAAGTAATATCATCAAAAGACGTATGCGCTTCTCTCGCACCTCACGGGGCTCTTGAGAATCAAAAGGCTTTTGGTGACATTATGTTGCGTTAATAATTTCCCATACACACTTCCATTTGGGTTTAAAATTGAACATCTTGTGCGAGTGTGAGTAGAGCATCATCGCGTATATTCTCTTTCTTTGAGTCGTCAAAGATTGATCAAGTTATGGATTTTTTCTTTGCTTTCTTTTGTTTATCCTAGAGGTCCTACCTTGGGGGAAAAGTACTCACCCAAGGGAATGACTCAACCGGTAACACTCTAAAGCCAAGAGTATTTCTAGCTGGGATATAAATGTGGATATTGGAAGAAATGCCAATATCACATGGTTGAATCCAACAAGATGGATCCGAAAGGGGACTCTTGCCACGTTAGGTAAACTCCTACAAACGGAAAGTCCTTACTAAAACCCATGTGCTAGAATTTTCCAAAATCCTTAATCTATTAGTTGGTGCAAGAATGGTCATTCTAAAGCCGCCCCACACTTTTACAATCTTTTAGTAGAAATGGAAAACATGCCATGTGAGTTTCATGGGTGTTGATGCTTGGCTGCCCCATATAAGTGAGTGTTGTGGAGGGGAGCCAGTGGGGTCAAGTATCTAACCATTCACTAAAGATAAGCATATTTGGACTTGTCCAAGTGGGGATTCAACAAATATTTCCTTACACATCCATAGGGTTTGTACTTGTTCTTGGTTTGAAAACATAGTGCTTTATTCGAAAACATTTGCAAACAAACATTCAACATGATCCTCAAAATTTCAAACCCTTTAGGAGGAAAATATCATTGACCAAATTCTCGTGTTATTGCTTGCCCTTGGGATTACATCCTTAGAGGTTTCTAAGAAATTGAATTTACATCTCAATTTCCCCACTAAAGTTAAACAATAGGTAACCCTTGCCTTAAATTAATTAAAGTTTCACATAATGTACCTTGTGAAATGAGACAAAGATGAGACATAGGACATTTAGTTTGAAATATAATCAAGAGTGTGTTTGTGGTAAAAAGAAACTATTAAGCAAAGATTAAAAACAATTGGGCCCCACACGTGTTTCCAATGATTTCACGCAAAATCAAGATCAAGAAAACAAAGGTGAAAGCCCTTAGTCTGATAGCCCGTCAAGAACGTCTCTCTATGTTATACGAAGTCGGACAAAGACTACTTTTCAACTTTTACAAGAAGGCTTCAAGGAACAATCCTAGTTTGTATTCATTCTATTACTGCCAAAACCCAAATCTTTTCAGAGAATTGGAACATCTTGTTTAGAGAAAAGCTTGTTCTTCAATACCTAGGTCTAGGCAAACAAAGTGTCTTTTTTTAGGTTCATCTTAGGATCAAAGCAAATCAAAATATTTTTCATCCACCTTTCAAACATGAAAACAAACATCATCTCACAAATCACCTCTTGGAAAATCTTGAAATCATCCTTAATACTAGGCTTTTTTGGAAAAATCAAAATCATCAAAATCCTTGAGACTAAATCCTTGAAAACATTATCAAAATCACCTTTGGCTAGGTATGTGTAGATGCATTCTTTTGCATATACTTAGACAAAATTTATCAAAACCATCTCATTTAGCTTAGTATATGTAGATCAATCCTTCTTCATATGCTTAGTGAAACTATCATCTTGTTTGGATAAGTGTGGATAGATGCATCCTTCTTCCCGCACATATTCAAATTATCATCCTTTGATCAAATCTATCCCTTAGATAATCATCCAAACATCTTAGGGTCTATTTGTTCAAAATCCAAAATCAAAATCTGAAACATATCCAAAAGTCCTAAAAGCCTAGTATCTCCTTCAAGATTTATCAAAAGATCATAACATCCACATCATCCATCTTTTACATCATCATCATATCACTTTCGATCCTCAAGATATCCTAAAATCTTCCGCTTTGAGACAAAAGAATAAAGATCAATCCAAAGAATCAAGAGATTCATCTCCCATTCTTAAAAATTGATCCTTTTTTTATGGTTCAAACTAGATCTCAATACAAGAAGAGCATGGAAACCAACAAAGAAACACCTGCTTCAAGTGATTTAAGTCAAACCACTCCAAAAATGAGTCCCATTGGGTCTAGAACTCTCACAATTAACCTTCTGACATCATCACAAAATCCGCAAGAGGAAAACCAAGGAGAAGATCTTACCTTTGGAATGACTCATGACAAAATGACTGAAATGCTACAAAATCCTGAAAACCATAAAATCATCATCATGATGAGGCTCAACCCTTCATTATACATACTTGAACTAGCGAAACAAGGGGCCAAAATGCCTTTGGATTTTGACGTGAGTACCATAGTGGAGACATTATTTCCTCCAATCTCATCCACCATTCCCATCTCATCTACACCCCCATCCCAAAGCATCATGAAAAACATTCCGCAAATCACGACATCTATTGCTCCAACCCAACCCAACATTAATAAGGGAAATACACTTATCCAAGCTCTTCAAGCACATCCCCTTGTTAATAATCAAAACTTGGATGCAAATACCACTTTGCAACAAAAAATACTGGTAAACCCACTACAAAAGAATGTTCCTCTCACTTTCCATCACGATCCATCATCATCCTTTTTTCTCGCAACACCTCAAAATCCTCTCCTCGCAAATTCTCAAGAGGAAGGAGACATTTTTGGACTAGGGGGCATCTTTGACACTGCAACATTTTCACAAGAACTGGCACCCCTCACATTTCCACATCTTCCACCATTACCATCATCATCCACACCACTCATTGGTTTAGGGCTTCCCCTCTACCAAATACCAATCAAACGACCATCCCAAATATCAACCAAAACATTTTATCAAACACTCAAAATTTGTCATTAATATCGCAACAACAGACGACAAATACACAAACAATTACAACATCATCAAACACTCCCTTAACATCACAAAGCATGGTCGCTCAAGGACCAACCACATCAACAACACCATCCATCATGAAAAACACCAATACCACCCTCATGAATACCATTCCAAATCCACCTCCACCCCCACCACCACCAACTTCCACAACATCAAGCCAATACGATGCAACATTGCAAGCTGCTTTTCAAAGAGGATACCAACAAGTTCAGAAACAAAAAGCTGAACAAATAGCTACTCAACAAGTTACCCAAGCTATGTAAGCAACCCAAATAGCACAAGCCACATTACAAGTGCAACAAGCCCTAGTATTATTACAACAACAACAAAAAGCTGCCCAAGCTGCTCAAGCATTACAAGCATTGCAAGCACAAAAGGCTATGCAAAACCTACTACAACAACAAGAAATACAAGCATAAGCCAAACAAGTGTAAGCTCAATATCAGGCACAACAAGCTCAATATCAAGCACAACTTCTTGCACAAAGACAAGCAGCACAATTGCAAGCATATCAGCAAGCATTTAAGCAATATCAGGAACAACAAGAAGTAGCACAATTGTTAGCCCAACAACAAGTGTAACAACAAGCACAAATCTTAGCACAACAACAACAAGATCAACAACAAGCGTTGTTCATACAAAAGTAGGTGGAAGCCTACCTCACTCGGCAAAACATACAGATACCATTGAACAACACACCAACCAACCCACCCATCCAAACCATGATTGAAACACCTCAAAACACCTTCATCCCACCCCCTGATCCACAAAATGATGTGACAACACAAATCAAGTTACTTTCACAACAAGTGCTCGATCTGGAATCTAGACGAACAACGAAAAAACCAAGAAACTTGTGTCCCTATCCATTTGATAGGAGCCTAGAGATGAAACCATTCCCCAAGGGATTTGAAATCCCAAAATTTGACAAATATCGAGGGACAGGAAACCTTGAAGATCACATCAGGGAATTCCAAGTTCATTGCATGGAAGTCGCATATGACGACACTTATCTGATGCAACTATTTCCTAGGAGTTTGGAAAGCCACGCTATGGAATGGTTCTCTCATCTACCATCAGGCATTAGAACATTTCAAGAAATTATAGATGCATTCATTAAAAACTATGCATGCAACATTGCAATGGATGTTAGTCTAGAACTCTTAGCTCTGAAACAAGGAAATAATGAATCCTTTGCTTCATTCCTACAATGATGGTGATCCAAGGCCAATCGGAGCAAGTGGACCATGCCAGAAGAAAAAAAATTTTGCACCATGATAGCCAACCTTGAAGGCCACTTGGCATTTCATCTCAAGGTTTAGGGCATCACCACATATGATCAATTGATCCCCAAGGCACTCAGCATCAAAAGAGCCCTCATGACTCAACCCGCAGATTCAACATCATATCCCGAACAAGAAAACAACTGCCCACCATCCAATTACAATGATAAACCTCGCACGTGGGCAAGAAACAAAAATGTTACTAATGATGGTATCACTGATGCCAAGGTGGTCATTAGTGGTCCTCGCCAAAACACACCCGCACCACAAATCCAAACACAACACCAAAACACTCATCACACAACATACCAACCAAACAACAATCCAACCATCAATAATCTCAATGACTAAAGGGGACCACCCCAATGCAAGAGTTATCCAAAATGAAAATACACCACTTTGGGGGAACCACTTGAAGACATCATGAAAAACTCATCAAACCGCCTACATTCGAGAACTACCAAGAACCCGATGTCAAACCTCCTTGGTATAACGAGAATCAACTTTGTGAATTTCATAAAATCAAAGGCCACACCACAAACAGTTGCATGAGACTCAAAAACATCATCCAAGATCTCATCCATAAAAAAATCATAAACGTGGAAGAACCTATGGGAAATCAGGATCTTAAGATATATACAAATCTGATGTCGAATCATGATAACAAAGGCAATAAAAATGATAAAAGGAAGGGCAGTGTAAATCATGTGTATGAAACAGTCGATGCCTCCCTAAATGAAGACTGCATGGTCATCACCATCAAGGGCGCCCATGCCGAAGATTGTGGAGTCACCACAAGAGGTGGCAAAGTAACCATTATAGGATCATCCCAACCAAATAGAGTCCCTACATCCAGATCTGTTCCTAATGGCTACAATGTCCTAAATCAACTCAAGAGAATGCCAGTGCAAATATCCATCATGGAGTTGTAAAAATATCATCTGCCCATAGAAAAATTCTTGAGGAAGTGTTGGCATCATCCACTGTCCCCGCAAATCTTGATGCGGAACAATTCCAAGCTATGGTCGAAAATATCATTACGCCTAATCTTCTTACATTCTCTAACCAAAATTTTCCCACCCAACCATCTCACAACTGTGCACTTCACTTGGAAGACATAGTACATAAGAGAAAAATCAAAAGGGTCCTAGTGGATGGAGGTGCGGGCTTGAACATTTGTTCCCTAAGCCTCATCAAGCAGTTGAAAATATCAAAAGATTCCATCGACTAAGGAAAGGGCATCATGATAAGAGCATATGATGACCAAGAAAGAGTGTCTCGAGGAACAATTAAACTCCCTATTCAAGTAGGGCCTACCATCATGGAAACTACTTGCCAAGTCTTAGACCTTGACTTACCATATAATATCCTCTTAGGACATCCATGGATCCATGCGATGAAAGCCATAGCATAAAATTTTCACCAATGTGTGAAATTCACACATAATGGACAAGAGGTTACCATCCATGGAGATCCTGAACCTTTCTCATACTGCAAGAATCTTGAAGAAAAATATTACAAAATCCCCCAAGTACCAAAAAATGATGAGGGCCCATCCACATAATACATCGATCCTGCCACCATCGCATCCACTTCTATGAGAAAGACACCCGCCACTCCCACCATTCCCATAATTTCTGACATTAAGCTCATCATCCATGATGATGGTTGTGGAAGCTACAAGCTCCCTAACAATGCTTTTGTGGTAGGAGAGTTACCACAATCTCCTAGATCATGGTGTCGTCCACAAGAAAATCAAGCTTCCACATCACAAATGTCTCCTAAAGACTATCTTGAATTCACAAGTTGGGGAGACCTTGGCCAAGAGGTTATTGAGGAAGATCCATCACACATGCTCTATCAAGATGAAAGACCAGTACCAGATTTACCAATGGATAATGGAAGCAAAGGTTCGCAAATGATGCTTGCAATGGGCTATGACAGAAATCAAAGACTAGGACAAAACGACAATGGGCTCATAATACCTATCATGCCAAAGACTTGACCAATAACAAATCTTGGCCTTGGATGTACCCCTCTGAGTATAACCATACGTGGCTGAAGTCCTCCAGTTACAATGGTTAATATTTCTCCTTAGCCAATAGCAGCAGAAGTACGCTCATCAACATCCATAGGTGGAGACATACATAACTTTATAACTGAGGCCTATATTAGTATTGATGATGAGGATACCATGACCAATCTACTTAGGTTATTTTAGGATACCATACTTTGCATGATTAGTACCTTATCTTTCAAATCCAATCATCAAAATCATGAGATCTGTTTAGTATATCCCCAACTCATCAATTATGACCAACAAGGACCACTAATTCTTGATACATTCAAAAATGATGAGGCACTCTCTAAATTCATGGGATTGTGGGACAATATTCCAGATGGGGATCACAAATCAAGTTTTATAATGGAGTTGGACACACATGCCTATTATGGGGAAACGATTGTATCCTTCAGTCGCAAAAGTGAGAAACTAAGAATAATATCCAAGTCCTTGAGTGAAAACCACATTGTGGCACTCTCTGACAAGAAAAAAGTAAAAAGAAAGGACGTATCCAATAGTGAAAACCTCTTTAAGGTGCTTGAGGATGAAGGATTCAATCCTCCTTTAAGACCTATTCATCAAGAAAAGTCAGCAGTCTTAGCTGAAAAATGCAATCTTGTCAACTTAGGAACAGAGGAGACCCCGCATATCACATTCTATGCGGAATGACTATTATCAAAAGAGCAAGAACTCCTAACAACATTCCTGAAGGAAAGGAAAATAAACATTGCATGGAGTTATGGTGACATGCCAGGGCTTGATCCAAAGAATATGGTTCATCACTTAGCAGTGTATCCAAAAGAAAAGCCTATCAGACAAAAGCTTTGAAAAATGCATCCTTAGATCACCTTATTGGTCAAAATAGAGCTAAAAAAGATATTAGATGCAGGATTCATACGACCAATAGATTATCCAAAATGGGTATCAAACTTGGTACCTATTTCAAAGCCTGACGGAACCATTAGAAACTATACAGACTTCAGAGATTTGAGATGCTATCACTAATGGATGGATTTTTTGGATACAATCAGATCATGATAGCAAGAGAAGATCAACATAAGATTACTTTCACTTGTCCATGGGTGACTTACTGCTGGAACATGATGCCATTCGGCCTAAAGAATGCAGGAGCAACATATCAAAGGGCCATGGCATTGATATTCCATGACATGATTCATAAAATAGTTGAAGACTATGTTGACGACATTCTAGCTAAGTCAAGAAAGAGACAAGATCACATAGCAACCCTAAGTGCTATCTTCGATAGACTGGAGGAATATAAAGTTAGACTAAATCCTAAGAAGTGCATCTTCGGTGTACAATCAGGTAAACTACTAGGATATATAGTATCAATGAAGGGTATCGAGGTGGATCCAACAAAAGTGAAAGAAATCCTCAAAATGGAAGCACCAAAGAAATTAAAACAACTGAGAGGTCTCCAAGGTAGGCTCTAATCCATTAGGAGGTTCATAGCACAATTGGTGGATAAACAGAATCCATACTCTCACCTACTCCATAAGGGAGTAGCATACAAATCGGATACCAAGTGCAAAGAGGCATTCAACAAAATCAAGGAATACCTACTGACACCACTAGTCTTAATGCCACCCATCCCAAAGAAACCATTGATCTTATATGTGTCTGCAACAGTAGCAACCCTTGGGGCTCTCTTGGATCAGCATGATGACAATGGAACGGAAAGGGCTATCTACTATATCAGTAGGAAAATGGTTGGTCATGAGCTAAACTATTCATTCATTAAGAAAGCATGCCTCGCAGTAGTGTTTGCATCACAAAAATTTAGACATTACATGTTGGCACACAAGATAAAGCTCATCGCCAAAATTGATCCCCTCAAGTATCTACTATCAAAGGCAATGCTCACGGGAAGAATGGAAAAATGGGTAATGATATTATCAAAATTTGACATCGAGTATGTGGAGAGAAAAGCAATCAAGGGTCAGGTTATCACAGACCAACTGGCAAAAGCACCTATCTATTCTGAGAATCCTCTTGTCTCAAAGTTTCTAGATGAATCCATTTTTAACCTCAACGTTGCTGACCATTGGAAGCTATACTTTGATGGTTCATACACACAGCATGGCTAAGGAGCTGGTGTCTTCTTCATCACCCCACAAGGGGATTGCATACCAAGGTCATACAAACTGGCATTTCTTTGCACTAATAACATTGTAGAATACTAGGTCTTAACCATAGGTCTCAAAATAGTAGTGCAGTGGAACATCATGGCTCTCAAAGTGTACAGAGACTCCCAATTGATCATAAATCAAGTCAATAATGAATATTAGACCAAGGACGACAAGCTCACTCCATATAAGAAATTGGTGGAGACTCTAAAGGAATCCTTCATCGAAATCACATTTGAGCAGATTCCTAGAGCCAACAACAGAGCAGTAGATGCCATGGCAAAAATTGGGTCCCTACTAGACATCCCTAACAATGCTCCAAAATATGAATTCCTGATAGAACAGCTGCTCGTGCCCACATTCGAGGTACCAGAATCAGATTTCGTGTGTGAAATCATTGGTCCCAATGATCCTTGGTATCATGACATTTACACATACCTTCAAATAGGAGTCATACCCGCCGACCTACCATCAAACCTAAAATGAACCTTTGTCAAAAAGGCATCCAGATTTGTCATCCTATGTGATACCCTATATCGTAGGAGCATAGAAGGAACCCTACCACACTGCCTAAATGCTGAGGAGGCATTGATCTCTCTAACCAAAGTACATAATGGTATATGTGGTTCACACTTGAGTGGGATGACCATAGCTAAGAAACTGCTGAGGATGGGGTATTATTGGCCCACAAAGGAATGAGAAGCACATGATCATGCCAGAAAGTGTTTACAATGTCAGCAGCACAGGGACCTCATCCATGCTCCATCTCAAGAGCTTCATCCCATTGTAACACCATGGCCGTTTTCACAATGGGGACTCGATCTCATTGGGAAAATCACACCCACCTCATCTAACGGCCACAAATTCATCATAATAGCCACAAAGTAATTTACTAAGTGGGTGGAAGCCATACCCATGATGTATATAAATGGGAAGCAGATTTCAAAGTTCATTCTGAACTATCTCATATGCCACTATGGTGTCCCACAAGCCATTATCTCAAATAATGGGACACCATTCAAAAATCAGGATGTCCACGACTTATGCAAAAAATTCAAAATCCAACATCACTTCTCCACCCCGTACTATCCCTAGGGAAATGGCCAAGTAGAAGCTACAAACAAAACAATTCTAAAAATTCTCAAGAAAATAGTCAACGACGCAGGTCGTGACAGGCATCTACAACTTCATCCCACCCTCTAGGCTTATCGAACCAGCATTCGCACACCCACTGGCACCACCCCCTTTTCCTTGGTCTACAAACCAGAAGCGGTACTCCCCATTGAGATTGAGCTCCCATCCCTCAGGATATCACTGCAAAACCTCATCACGGATGAAGAGTATTGGGTATCAAGACTAAATGAGCTAGAGCTATTGGATGAGAGATAGATAGATGCTTTGAATCATTTGCAAGTCTATCAAAATAGACTCAAAAGGAGCCACAATAAGAAAATTAGAAGCAGGACGTTCCAAGTCAGAGAAATGGTCTTAAAAGAGAATTAGAAGAATGTCCCAAACCCAAACAGCAAAGGAAAGTTTGAACCTAATTGGTTAGGACCTTTTGTCATCATGGAAAGTTACAAATCAATGGCATATCAGTTATCAACACCAGAAGGGGAACCTCTGCAGGAGCCCATGAATAGCTCCCATCTTAAAAAGTTTTATGCCTAAGTCTTTCAAGGTATAGAACGAAAAAATCCAAAAAAAAAGAAAAAAAAGTCTTGAAAAAATGGTTACTTCAGCAAAAACATGGCAAACGGGCATCTTGGTAACAACAAAAAAATCAAAAAAGCAAAAAATCCAAAAAAATCAGAAAAAGGATCAAAAATAGTAAAGAAAGAAAAATCGTCCTCTAGTGAAAACCACTTTAGTGGCACTTTGGGCAAGTACCTGGGTGAAAACCTGGCAAACAGGTGTCTTGTGTAAATAAGTACTTTCCATCCACTGGGATCTTTACGGCTTGTTCTGCATCTTCCATCATCCATTGCATTCAGGTCTCCATCCACCACTCATCCACTCGCATCCGCACCATAGCTTGGTCTTGTTTTCGTATCATGATCCCTCCTAGTACTACTCAGCCCATCCTCAGGGTCAATTTGTCCTGCCTTTATCAGGAGTAGTCTATTGCATCACACTAGGGGCATGTTCTTATTGGATCGGATTCATGTATATTCTTAAAGTCCTCAAATAAAATAATCCAAAAACATCAAAAATATCAAAAAATCCAAAAACATCAAAATATCAGAAAATCTAAAAACATCAGAAAGTCAAAAAATCCAAAAACAAGTCAAAAAGTCAGTCAAAAGATCAAAAAAAAAGTCATCTTGTCGAACTACGTCATCTCTGAGCTTGAACATAGGCAAGGTTGATCTTTGATCATCCCCTGAGACATTTGGGTCAGTCCTTTAGGAGTCTATCATAATAAACTGACATTTCATCATGTATATCATCATCTGCAAACCGGTCAAGTCATCAGTCGAACTATGTGGTCTCTGCATGTATAAAGTAGGCAAGGCTAACCTGTTGATCAGCCTCCAAGGCCCCTAGGATAGGTCTTTAGGTCAGTCTCTTTGTCAAAATATCAAAAAACCCAAAACATTAGAAAATCAAAAATCAAAACATTTGAAAATCTCAAAAAATACCAAAAACAGCCTCAAAACATTTCAAAACTCCAAAAAACATCCACCTCATCTCACTTACACCCGCAATAACACCATCCATAATAAACTGGTCATCATCCTCAACCTTTGGTGAAACAGTTAGAAACAAGTCTAGCAGGTTAAAACTAAAACTCCAAATGTCAGGCCTCAAGTCTAAGTCAGTACATAAGCAAGTTGGTCAATTCTTTGTCTTGATAGTCCATCGTCCAAATCAGTCCCATATCAATCATTTGATAACATCATGTCCTAGGATGAATCCTTCCTACAAGGGGCATTATTTATCAGAAAGAACACTGTGGATAGATGAAATGATGTGCCGCCATCCAGTAACATGTCCTCGGATGTATCCTTCCTACAATGGGCATTATCTTTTGGCAATAATTTTCAGTTCTTATACTTAAAAAACACATTCCATTTTGATTAGTGGTATTGGAGAACATCAACTTGTTTATGTGCTTTATCTTTGTCTTTTGACTTATCTTATTGCACTCAGTCTAAGGACCTCTCGATGATATCCAAACAAAGGATTTAGAGAGATAAGAATGGGGAAACAATCATTATCCTTTTGTCTGCTATGCTTGTGGGACGTTCTTGTAAAATAACTTGGCGAATACTTGCTTTGTTAGATATGTATAGAGGATGTTTTGGATAGCTTGTTGACTATTGCATTGATTGGTTATACCTTTCCGTGTTTTGGTCTGAGATGTTTGAAACTTCTAAAGTGCATCCTAGCACGGTTTCCATATGTCAAGTGTGAACAAGAATACTCTTATCTATTTGTCAAGTCAAATTCAATCACACTAAGTACAATGCCATCCTGGTCCTTTATACCTTGATGCATCATGCTTAGGCATGTCATCAAACATAAGGTAAGTGACCCTTTTAAAATCCCAATCCTTGATAAGAAAATCATCCATCTATCATCATCCATTTCTCATCATCATTTCATCAAGTTGGCTTGTTGGATCCTCTTGTCATCATCTAATGTCCTCTTTTCCACACTAGCATTGCTTCATGAACAATTAATCATCATCACTGGGGCATCCATCTGGCATCCACAAACCATCAGTATTATGCATATCATATCACATGCATAATCATCATCATAGTATAGATCTGTTAGTCTAAGCATCTCATAAATCATCACATTTACATAAATCATACATTTGTGTAATCACAACATATCATCATCATAATATAGATTTGTTAGTCTAAGCATATCATAAATCATCCATGGCATAATCACAACATATCACATCATCCATCTCATTTGCATCATCATCATAACCATCCATTTTGAACCTTTTTTATCGTGAGATCGACCCTCAAATTGAATCTTTTCAATCGATCTCTCGAGGGGGCAATGTACCAATGTACTTCTTTCCGTTGGGGCATCCGAAAAATCAGATTTTTTTTGAATTTTGATCGTGGAAAGCTTATTCTTTGAACCAACACAACAAGTACATTGCTTCAAAGAGGGGAAAAATGTAGACATGCGAAATTAGCATCATGCATTAGGTCCATTCATCAATTAATCAAGTTCACCTTCATCCATTCATCAGGTAATCTCATTAATTTCCATCTCCTAAGGTCATTAATTTAAAATTAAACAAAATTTAACATTAACCTTTCAATTAAATAAATCAAACATCATCCCTTTAATTAAATAAACCAAACTTTATTTAATTAAATCTTCAAATGCATATTTCATCCTTTTCTAATTTAAATAAATCAAATATTTAAGTAATAAAAGTCAAATTCACCTAATCATCATTAAGCTAACCTAACAATGATCAAATGCTAATCCTAACCACTTGGATTCTCTAGATTTTGCCACTTGCACAAATAAATCAATTTATTGATTTATTAAATCCTTATTTTTCATCAACTTGGCATAAAAAATAGAATATTCCCTCAAATTTTAAAATGATGAAAAGTTGACTTGTCCCTCCAACATTGCATTGATTTCTCATTTTCTTGTCCCCCTCTCAAAATTTATTGCACAAATTTGAATTTGAAACTCCCTCTCTTGGGTACATTTCCCAAATCTTGCACATCTTTCAACCTATGGCAACTTGACAAGTGGCCTACTTTCATTGGTTTACATTTAGTCCCACATTCATCCATTTGGCCAATCTCTCATCAAGAAAATCTATATATAAAGACCTCATTCTTCACCAAATCCATCTACAAATTATGCAAAGTCACTCTCTTGGTTTAAGAACTAATTTTTCTATTCATCATATTAGCATTTGCATCATTTCAGCTATTGAGCAAGGATTGGGAAAGGGTCATTTGCACATTTGACACCAATCCACTATGGAATAGGTACTTGTTAATTGTTTTTATGATGCTTTTAGTTTTCTCTTGTCATTTGTTGCATTTTGAAACATTTACAAGGTATTTCATAGGAGTATTCTTGAGGAATTTGTAGGTACTAACCCATGTTTGAAGTATAGTGTTTGCAGATTTTAAAAGGATGCTCATAATTACAATAGAAAATTATCATGGGCTACTGCACACACCCAAACATCCCATAGTCAATCAAAAATTACTTGTCACATACATCATATCTTACTTTAAGCATGAAATCTGTACTAAACTAGGCTATAAATATGTGATCTTTCCTTTTGAATACCATGCAAAAAGTAAAGTAATTATGTTTGACTTGCACTCATAGCTAAAGGGTATTATGTATAGTAAGATATAATAGCACATGATAACATGAAGGAAGATCAAATAGAAAGTGGTAAATGCATAATTTCGATATTTTATAACACTAGTTTAGCCACCAAGATTATTTGACCAACATTACTTTTACAGTGACTTCATCATTTAAGAGCCTAAGGAGAAAATTAAAAGAGTTTGTTGGGCCAAATAATGGTTGAGAAGCTACAAGAAGTTAGATGCAACAACACAGTAAAACCTTACATTCAATGACAGAGCATTCATAACTTACATTCATAACTAGATAACACTATTGAGCTATAGACCATAACATTTACTTGGAAAGCACATTAGATGTTCAAATGTAATTATACATGGCTCTCTATGATAAATGATGTCTAGTACTACAACTCCCATGTTGAAATGCAGCCAAGAACATGTAGATGCCGACAAAAAAATACAAACTGACTCAAATTTCAATCAAATGAGACCCAACAATATTGCTTGGAATGCAAATCTCTGCGTATGCAAAGATTGCAAATGTGAAATCATATATTTTCAATTGAATTAAATATGCAGATTAGAATGAACTTTGGCAAGAAAGTTTTGAAAGAATCAATACACAACAGGTTGCTAGTTAATATTTAGTTTCACCAACAATCTAAATGGTAAAGACAAGGTTCAACTCAATGCATTCTGGTAAATGAATGATAAATCATGAACGATGGATTATTAAGAATACTAAACATCACAAAAATAAGATTACTAAGAGCATCATAGTCATAGAATTTCCAATGGCAGAGAAACTTTAACAATAAAATTGTGAAAACTTTTCTCTATCGTGGGTTCAAGCTCCACAGTGGGTGCAAAAATGTAAATGCTTTTCAAACTCAATAAAAAAAAACAACCATTAGCATTGTTAGTAAACTTAAGCAAACCAAAACAAGCATCCCTATGAGATACTTGATCATGCTATATATGCAAACAAGGAAATAAGAAATCAAAGAAACTAATTGAAAGCATAAGAAAGCAAGATCAAAATATATCCCATAGTGGGAGTGGTGCTCCTTTGATGTCTACAGGGTGGAGTGGACACCACTAATTTAAAATAGGCTATAGTAGCACCATTGATAAGGGCCATTTCCTTTTCTTTGTGTTCACCAATTCTCATCATTTCAAGTAAAGGAACAAAAACTTTTACTTGGATAAGCAATTGAAACATATCAACAAGAGTGTATTTTGGTAATTCAATTGGGGTCATACCTTGTTCTATGTACTTTCCTTCTATTGATTCTTTGTTGTTTCAGACTTGGGCTAGACATTTTTTCTCGCTGCTTCAAAATTCTACTTCTATACCTTTGTCTTCATAGTAGGGGATTTGAGCTCTGCATCTACTTTTTCTTTATCAAATTTATTAGCCCAAATATTATCTCCCTTGATTTCCATAGATTTGAATACTTCTACTTTACCATCAAGATTTTGCTCCTTGGCTTTCACATTTTTCTCCTTGATGAAGAGACCAACAAGATTACCTTGGTCACCACCAACTATTCTATTTCACAGATGATATGAGCTTCTGGCTTGACCAGCCAAGTCCACTGTATAACTTAAAATCTCTTCATCTGAAGGTCTTCTTAGGGACACATAGTCTTCAATTGCTTCCAATCTATATACCTCATTATCATTGTCATCATCTTCATCAGAGAGAACTTGTTGGTGATATGTACTCGAAACATTCCCTTGGTCATCCACATATATTTCATGAGACTCCATATCATATGAGCACTCATTTTCAACAAAATCAGAACTATCCATAATCATATTAATATCAATATCATCCTCATTGGATTGGTCACAGTTTTCAAGTACATCTTCTTAAACTTCAACCATCTATGTGATTGCACATTCATGAGGAGAATGTGGAATTTTACAAACCATACACCAGGGGGTTTCATCAGCAAAATTGATTGAGATCTTCTATAAAAGATCTGGAGGAACCTTATTTTGAGCATTTCTTTGATTTTTAGGGATAGGCTTCCCATTATGCCAATTTGTATTATACAAATGATCATGTAACCAAGGAGGTCTTTCATTCTTATGATAATGGGACCTTTCATTTTTCAGACCTTTCTCTTGTCTAGAAATTTTGTTGCTTAGATCCTTCATAGTATTATTTACATTATGAATCTTCTCCAAATAATTTCCCTTAGCACTAGAGTTTTTATCCTCTTTCCTTGGATTCTTAAGGATCTTTACATCATCCCTCCTCCCAACTTTGCTATTTACTCTACTGATATTATCAATATGGGCATCCATCTTATAAGCCTCCCTCAATTTTTGAGGGTTTTTATCTACCAAGCAATAGCTTATTTTTGTATCAAAGGAATTGTAATAGTTTACAAAGCATACACTGTCATTTAATCATAAATGAGGAGGTAGTCGATTCATGGCCTTTTGAAATATTACATGGAATTTAGCCACACCCTCATTTGAAATTTTAACATTATTATTAAATTGATTCAAAAGAAATATTGAATTAGTCTTATCACCATAGTACTCTCTAAAAATCTTCTTAAATTCCTCCCAAGATCCAATACTTTCAGCAAGAAAATTTTTATACCATTCTCAAGCATCTTCAATGAGTGATTGCATGAATAACATTATCATGGCATCCTCTTCTTCTACCTCAAAATCATCAATGAGATTAGAAAATTATTTGAGGTGGTCTTCACCACTCAAGGCATTGTTTCCAGAGAATCTAACCAAAGAAAGCCAAAAATCTTTAGGAAATGGGTTAGGACAACTAGGAATTCCAATAAAGCACAAATGTTAGTATCTTTCAACTTGCATTGGTCTCCTAGTGGCTCGGTCTCTATGAGAATTTCTAGGCTCATCATCTTTTCTATCATCGGATTGAGTCTTATCCTTGCCTTTTCCATCTCCATTATTATTTCCACCTCCTTTCTTCTTTCCCTCATCATCTTCAAAATAAGAGTTCTTATTTTCATCATTTCCTCCACTTCCACCTCCATTGTTGGTGTGTCCCTAAGACTTCTTTTGGGATTCACTATCAATATGTCCAGAGCTTTGAAGATTCTAGGTTTGGTATGGAAATCTTAAGAAAATAGATCTTTCTAACTATCTCTACATTAGTAACTTCAATTTTAGCTTTCTTCAACTCTTCTTGTAATTTTTCATTTTTTAATTATAGTATCAAGATCTCAAGGTTTGGGGGTACAGTGGATGGGGAAGGATTAATCTTAACATTTCGGGTCAAAGAATTAACAGATGAAGTATTGGTACTTGTGTTGGTATTGGTATTGAAGGTATTAAAGGAAGTTCTCTTTGGTTGATCAATGGGTTGTTGGAAGTGAAATTAATCTAAGAGGGGGGGGGTGAATCAAAGTAATATATTTAAAACTTTTTATGACATGAAATGTAGATTTAAGCCCCTTTTTGATCTTGAAAAATGGTGACCTTATAAATGTAAAATAAACACTAAATTTTGAATGATTGTTTTAATGATTTAACCAAATATAATGACTCATATCAAAGTATAATGTACATTGTTCATATTGTGTTGAATGAAAAAATTTTGATGCTTTCTTTTGAACAGGACAACAAACTCACTTATGGCAGAATTTTAACATTCACCAATGAACATGAACAATTGAACTATGATCTTGAAGAAAACTTGAAACTGTGAAAAGTATCAAATCATTGCATGAACAATTTTTACAAATGAATAAAAGAAATATTATCCAAGATAGGCACAAATCACACAAAAAAAAAGACACAAAAATTTGACGAGTGGAAAACCCTCTTGGGGTAGAAAAACCACTCCAAAATTTCTTGCAGGCTTAATTCTAAACTAATTACAACATTTTTAGAGCACCGACTCCAATAACAAACTGAAGCACCCACTTCAAGTTAGTAGCACCAACTTCTTTTTGAAACAAAATCTCATGATAATGCAACCTATTGGGACCTTATAACTACACTGATCATCTGTAATCACAAAATCACAATAGGATACAAGAATAATATTTTTAATGATTCCCACTACAAAATGTATTTATATGTGACAATACAAATACTCTCACTGAAAAACTCAATGTAATTTATGTAATACAACCAGAGACATATACAATATAAACTCTCTTTTCTCCTTTAAATACAAAATGATATCCAAGTAATAAACCCTCATTTCTCTTTTAAATACAAAATGATATCACAGTAATAAACCGTCATCCATTTTTCAACAATACTCTTTTTGGTTTTATATCTCCTCTTCTCTTCTCTTCTCTTTTCTCCTTTTTTTTGAGTCATGGCTTTGAGCCATATATTTATACAATGAACATAAAACAATTATCTTTCTCAAACACCCATATTCACAATAACTAGGGTTTTCATAAACTAGTAAATAATGTAGTTAAATCATGATACCCATAATGGGTTTGAGTAATAGCCAATGAATTTCAAAGAATTCCACTATGATAATGAAACCCTTGAGTATAAACTTAGGTTAATGGAAATTGAAACCAATCTTCAACAAGTTTATTAACCACAAAATCAGTTGCTTAAAACCGACGCAATATTTTCCATATTGAAAACCAAATACCTGTCATGGCAGCCAAAACACTACCAACTAATTGTGTAAAACCTTCATAACGGTCTCACTAAAGCTCATCCATATTTCAGCTCAAAAACTAGCTGCAAACTATAGCTTCATATTCTTTATGGTGGTGCTATAATACCTCTTCAGATCAAAAACAACCATAATGACTTTTCCCTATTTTTCTTTACCATCAAGTACTAAAAAAAAAAACAATAATCATTTGGAATCCACAAACAAAATTTTAATCATTTTGAGTTCCATCAAACACCGACATCATAATGCTATAATCAAGTGCCAAATCACTACCCACATGTATTGCCAAGGAAATCATCATTCTAACATTCAACTGTCCAAGTCACACATTTACTATATCATTGCCAAAGTTTACGTAAAACCTGATACCATTGAAAATGTATATCAACTACCAATGAAAAACATTAAGTGGAGCCCAATACCATGCAAAATGGTCAGATAAAGAAACATTAAGTAAAATATATACTTCATAACAATAGAACCAGATAAACTAACTATAATCTATCCATAATGCTAAATTTTACCATTAAAATAGTATGTGTATAAAGGCTCGAACATAGTGTAAGTTGTGTATCACAAACATTAAAGTTTCTACCTTGTGAAAAATGCAAGAACCCAATATAATATTGAGCCCATATAAAAATGTGCAGGCCCAAGTGTATGTCAAAATACACTTTGTATGAAGTGATATGGTAAGTCCAAGCAATATCATTTCTTATTGAACAGATGCAATATATATATATATATATATATGTATGTATGTATGTATGTATGTATTATTTTGAGTAAAAAATGAACTCCATGTAATGAAAATATTATGAAGCTATATACAATAGCCAACTCATAAATAAAAATATCACTATGTATCAATACCAGATATAGCATGAAATATAGCTTGAAAGAGCCCTGTGAGAAAGCAATATACCTCATGTGAATTGAAGCCTAATTCCATAGAACCAAAACCATATTATCTTCAATTTGAGTAGTGATGTAATAGAGAATCACCTTTATCTACACATGAAGCTCAACTTGATTAGTACCACAAGATATAACAAATATGAAAGTAAACCAAAGCCATAATATTGTCCATGGTCAAGGTACTTAATGCCAAAATAGGAATAGACCAACAGTAATTCAAGACTGAATCAAGTATCACAATGTCAATGCCAAAATTCCATGAGTCATAATACCAAAGTTCCAGAACTGAACCAATGAATATGCCAAGACCAAAGTGCCATATTATTAGCTTTGACATCAAGGAAAAATATGCACAAAGAGAAAGTCAGCATGGGCTTCTTCCCATAATCTATATGTTGTGATTTATTGGTAGTAGTAGAAGGATCCGAGGCCTTGGATGTTGCAATAGATGTAGGATAAATGTTAGCAGTAGAGGTTCCCATTTGGATGTTCACCTTAGGTGGATTAGGGGTTATCCTAGTAGTAAACTTAGAAACATTTTCTTGAAATTCCTTTTTCTTCGCTTCTTCTCTCATCTTTTCTATCCTCTTCCTCCAAGCATCTCTCTTGCATGTTAGCTTTAAATATATCTTCCTTTTACTTCAACTCCTTAACTCTTTTCCCTTCTAACTCCTTGAGCCTATGTTCTTCTTTAAGCCTAAGTTATTCTTCTAAGGCTTTCATATCTTTATCTATGTCTTCCTCATCTTCTAAGATATTTCTAGCCTCACTTGGTGTAGGAGTTGTAGACATGCAAAATTAGCATCGTGCACTTAACTAATTCATATTCATTCAATCATCAAATAAATAAAATTCACATTCATCCATTCATCAAGTAAAACAAGTACATTAAATTCAATCCCCTAAGGTAATCCATTTAAATTAAATAAATTAATTCTGTTTAATTTAAGTCTCACATCACCCTTTTAATTAAATAAACCAAACTTTATTTAATTAAATCCCAAATTCATATTCCATCCCTTTTGATTTAAATAAATCAAAGTATTTAATTCAAAATGGGTAAAAAACACCTAATCATCATCTAAGTTAATCTAATCCTAATTAATCTAATCTAATCACCCATCACATCCTCTAGATTTTCCCACTTGCACAAATAAAACATTTTATTAAAATCCTCATTTTCCCTCAACAAGGCATCTTTGGAGAATATTCCTCAAGTTTGAATTTGAAAATAAGTTGAATTGTCCCTTCCAACATGGCAATAAATACCCTCTTACATGTCCCCCACTTGGCATTAAAGTCTCATTTTCTCCCTCCAACAAGCCAAATTTGAATTTGAAAAAGTCCAACCAATATCATTTATTGGCACATTGACTAAAACTTGCACATTCCTCAACCATTCACAAAGTGACAAGTGGCTCATTCTTATTGTCCAATTCTTTATCCCGCATTGCTCTCTTTTGGGAACTCTTAGCATTTGAGATTCTATAAGTAGAAGGCTCATTCTTTATCTTAGCATCCACAATCTTTTCCAAATTTACTCTTTCAATTGAGAACTAATTTTGCTCACTTCACTCCATCTTCAAGACATCTATCATTGAGCTTGGTAAGGATTAGAAAAGGGTCACTTTGCACAGGTGACACCAATCCACTATGGAATAGGTCTAGATCATGCTTCTTTCATGTTTTCAATTAGTTTTCTTATAAGGAATGATGCATTATTTCATAGGAGCACTTGTAGATGTGCATGGCCTGAACTAACCCATTGCTAATATGTGTTTGAAGTTTGAGTTGTTTGCATATTTATAGTGCTTCATTGTGGCACTAGAAGGAGGGCATAGATTTTTTTTTTTTTGTTTAGGCTTAAAATTCCATTTATGCATTATTTTGTGGTTTTCTCTTAATCAAAACATTGAGAAGCAACTCATTGAAATTTATCGGTCTTTTATTTTGTGCTTGAATACTTATTAGCACCTTACAATTGTTCTAGTACTAAGATTTGCATATTTCATTTATTTTGTTGCAAGGGGAGTATCTTAAGTTATTCATCCTTAAGTTGGGAATTATTCAATTCAACTTTTGCCAGGTAATCTTTTGATATAGTTTGATCTTGTGGTTGTTCCACACAGAGTTCAACTGTGGGTTTTTCTTGTTTCTAACCATTGTTTAAAGCTTCTAATTGATTCTCTATGGTGGAAATCTTATTAAGATATTTTGGAATATATCATTCTTGAAGCTTGAAGCTCGCTATTATGCTTTGACAAGACAGTTGTTATATACTTCTTGCAGTAGAATAGGAGAAAATAAAATAGGCGTCATCCTTTCCTAGAAAGAAAAAAAAAGTTTTAGAGAGAACTCCTGTGTAAACATTTAGTTATACATTTAAATCAAAAAAGGTGATATAAAGGTCTATTCAAATCTATGACTAAGGTTGTAGTGTTGGCATTCTTGAGCGAATAGGTGGAAGGTACGGTCTCATTTTACCAATAAGTCCATTCACCTCATAAATCTCACTGGATATATTTTGGTTGGTCAATCCTATTAAATGTCTCTCTGGAAATCTACAACCTATCACAAAAGTCTTGCTTGTTGTCAGAAAAAAGAAGTAAATATGTCTTCTCCATAGAATTAGAGGCGATAGGAGAGTAATGTGTTATTTTGGCCTTCCTAGGTACAAGAAGATCTATAAGTCTATAGGATTCATGTTCACGTCTAGGTAGCTAGCACCATCGCTTTTCCCTACTCCTCTCATATGGGTATACTCTTAAGCCATTCCTTTTTTTTATGTGCTTTCCCTCTTACCATTGGTCTGAGGTCAATTGGTAAGCCTAGCCTTAACAATTAGTTGGTGCATAGGGATAATCACTGGATAATATCTTTGCAGCAATGTCAATTTATTTATTAGGTGACATGTCCATCATTCTGTTGCACTTATTGTTTGGAACTAAACTGTAAGCGTCATTAGTTGTACTTGGATATTTTTCTTGAGTCAAAACAATAAGACAATTACCTTTTATCTTATAGTGTGTTTCTTCTACAAAAACTGCATAGAAATATCATACTAGTCTTTCCATATAAAGCTTGCGTATATGGGTGTATGGTTTCACTAGTAGAAAAATGTCATTTCATGTGAATTAAGGATTCTATTCATGGTAACATTTACCCATCGATAATGCTTGTTTGTCAAAAATCAATTGTAGATGGTATTTATTGTTGTCTATCTTATGCGCAGAGCCACACAAATAAAAACCAATCATTATTGATATGAAGAAGGACATCACAGAATCTCATGGGTCGAGCTCTATGTTGCCTATTCTTCCCCGTCCATCTACTACTTCACACTTTAGGTGCCATCCAACACATGTCATATAGAATCAATCACCCCTATGTTTCTACAAAATTCTATGTTGTTGATGTTGGCGACCACCTTATAGCTTTCCTATTACTTTTCACAAGACTGTAGCTATGATGGGATATGATTATTATTCCAGCTATGGATATGGCTTTAGCTCCTAGACATGCTCTATGCAATGTGAGTTGGTCAAAATAAATGCAATGTGGTCTTCAAAACCAACATTCTACCATTTGTGCTAAGAAAGTGTGATTTGAGATCCTTTAATTTGCATTGACCTACCCCATGCGGCCTCCATCAAAAGACTTCGACCCTTTGATATCTCTAGCTCTTAGATATGTTTGATATTTGAGTAAGGATTGTTTATTTAAATATCGATCACATTATTACAAACTCTATAAATGGTTGTCAATTTTTTTTATTTCAATTTCAACAAGAGCCTAGCATATTGAAGAATTTGAGTTATAGTTTTTGAGAAGTGTTTTTTTATTCTTTTTTCTCTCTAGAATGGTTGTATCTCAGGAGGCTAGAGCTCGTGGAAATACCAGTAGCACATCACAATGGAGGGAGCCTTTGACTAAATTTTTGTTGCTGTGAAATATGAGTTTCTATAGATTATTAAATTTCCTTCAAAACTACACATTGGAATCTCACCCCTTGGATGTTTGATATACTTGAAACTTTGCTAGAATGCTCCTTATTAATTTTGTTGAGATGTATCCTCTAGGTTGAATTAGGTACTTCATATAAATGACTTTTTTTTATCTTACAGCCTCAAGTTCGATTTCTCAAAGATTTCTTTAAAGTCTTTTTGACACAACATCATTCTTGAGATTGGAAGGTAAAGACTTTCTTTGTACTCATGATTTTTTTCAAATCTGAAGGATACAACTGCCTTAAAAGCTTATTATCATGTTTCCATCTACATCAATTGTACTATCCTTTAAACTCGTAGGGTAACGATAGGATCTTAACTTGCCAATTGCAGTTGATTAAAATTCTTTTTCTCTTCACTTGCTAATTGCATTTGATTACAAGTCTTTAAAGATCATTGATTGGAAGTCATCTAAATGCACCTTATTCCTTACACCTTCTCAAAAATTCTTAGGCCTATGAAACACATTAGTGGTGTAGATAGATGTGCTAAGTCTATTTTCCATAGCCTTAAGCTCAATCTTCTAAATTTATAGTGATAGCACATCTGGAATCAGCATGTAATCAATAGTGTGCTAAATTGTTCATAGCCCCAGTCTGAAATCAACATGATTTTATTTAGATTTGATATTTAATGATGATGCTTTGATTTCCTTGTTTGATGTTGGCAGGTGTGGAAAGTGGTAGGGTGAGCCTGCTATTTTTCATCATTTTATTAAATAATGCATTTTTTGGAAGTATATTTCAAGATACATGATCATCTATATCTGATTTCAGAAAATGATTTAAATAAATGAGAAACAGTCCTTTCATGTTGATTCTTCATTTTATACAAGATGGACTCACATTTAATAGGTTCACTATGCCCACTGTTCTATATGCTAGTATTATAGATTATATACCTTTTGTATAAGCTATTTAATGATCTAAGCAATCAACAAAATCAAAAGTCACGGTAAACGATTGGTGGTTGTCAAATCAAAAAAGTTGTGTTCTTTCTTTTACTATATTTCTAATCTTGTTTGATTTGTTCAAATGAGGTATAGATAGACTATTGCATAATCATTTATCATGTTTAGAAGATCATGAATAAAGATTTATTTTGCATTTAGGAGGATACTAATGTGTGATGTAGGATTTTTATAAATTTTCAAGGAGGAGGAACTTTTGCATAAAAAGTTATCATAAATCTCATCTCTAAAAAAAATTATTTGGTGATGTTTATAGGTTGACATTGGAATCGAGCATTGGAGTTGAGCGAAAAAAAAAGCAAGATCAGAGTTAAGGATTTGGGCATTGAAACTTAAAATACATAAAGCATTTTTTAATGCTTTAGGCTTCTGTCGTATGCTTTAATTTTCTAGTTTGGACTAACTCATTTATTTTTGGGCTCTAAAAATGAACATTTCAAAAGCTTTAATTTTCATTGCAAAGGGATTAAAACGAACCTTAGGGAAATTGACTAGATTTCATTTAAGGTTAACAAATTGAACAAGACAACTTTCATATCTTATTTTGGTGCTTTAAAACAAATCAAAATCATTTCTTTTTGGACTTAAAATGAACATGTAAAACTTTGTTTTTTCAATTTCTTACTTAAACTAACATCATCAAAAATGATGTATGTGCTTCTCTCACGCTTCATAGCGATCTTGAGAATCAAAATGCCTTTTTTGTGATCTTAGATTGAGATAAAGTAATCACCTCCACACTTCATTTTGGGTTTAAAAATTTGAACAAAACACTTTGTGAGTGTAAGTAAACCTATTGCATGTGTTCTCCCTTTGTTTTTAAACAAAGGTTGATCGAACTATGAGTATGTTTACTCACTTTTGTCTATCTTAGAGGGCCTACCTTGGGGAAAAAGTACTCACCTAAGGGAATGACTCAACCAATAACACTCTAAAGCCAAGAGTATTTCCAACTGGGATATAAATGTGGGTACTAGAGTAAACGCTAGTATCACGTAGTTAACTTTGATGAGAAGGGCAGAAATGGTCTCTCGCCATGCTGGGTCAAATCCTACAAACAGAAAGTCTGAACTAAAACCCTTGTTTAGAAATTTCCAAAATCCTTGATCTATTTGTTGGTGCAAGAATGGTCATCTAAAGCCGCCCCACACTTTTACGATCTTTAGTAGAAATGGAAAGCATGCCATGTGAGTTTCATGGGTGTTGATGCTTGGATACCCCGTATAAGTGAGTGTCATGGAGGGGAGCTAGTGAGGTCAAACATCTAACCATTCACTAAAGATAAGCATACCTAGACTTGTCCAAGTGGGGACTCAACAAATATTGTCTTTCATATCCATAGGATTGTTCTTGTTCTTGATTAAAAAACACTTTTCTTGTTCGAAAACATTTGAAAATAAAAATTTAACATCATCATCAAAACTTCAAACCCTTTAGGAAGTAAATACAATTGACCAAATTCATGTGTTATTACTTGCACTTGGTATTTTATCCTTAGAGGTTTCTAAACACTTGAATTATATCTCAATTTTCTCACTAAAGTTAACAATAGGTAAACCTTGCCTTAATTTCATCAAAGTTTTGCATAATACATCTTGTGAAATTAGAAGAAGTTGAGATATTGGATATCTAGTTTGAAAACCTAATCAAGAAGTGTTTGTGGTAAAACAAAGTCATTAAGAAAAGACTAAAAACAATTAGATCCCACACATGTGTCTCCAATGATTTCGTGCAAGATCAAGATCAAAAAACCAAACATAAAATCCCTTAGTCTGAAAGCCCATCAAAAGCATCTCTCAACATTATATGAATTTAGATGAAGACTATTTTTTAACTTTTATAGAAAGGCTTCAAGAAACAATCTTGGTTTGTACTTGTTCTATTATTGTCAAAACCCAAATCTTTTTAGAGAGTTTGAACATCTTGTTTAGAGAAAAGCTTCTTCTTCAATACCGAGGTCTAAGTAAACAAGTTTCTTTTTAGGTACATCCTAGGATCAAAATCAAACCTTCATCCATCTTTGAACATCAAAAAACAAAAAATCATCTCATCAAAAACTCTTCGAAAATCTTGAAAAAATCCTTCATGTTAAACTTTGGGAAAAGCATTTGAAATCAATCCAAAAATCACCTTGTTTGATTCAATGTGTGTAGATGCATCCTTCTCCACATATTTGATCAAATTATCAAAATTTGTGAACAAATTCATCCCTTGATAACATCCAGCATCTTGGGATTTAGGACTTCATTATTAAAATTGTCTTGTTTGCATAGGAGTGTTTAGATGAATCCTTCTTCACACACCTAGACAAATTATCATCTTGTGAATGATTTAACTCTAGCACAACATCCAACCTCTTAGAGTTTATGAGTCCACCAAAATCTGAATCTGAAACAAATCAATCCTAAATAAAGTCCTAAGGTTTAACATATCCCTTCAATATTTTCTCAAGAGTTCCAATCATCCATCAAACATCCATATCATTATCACGCTTTGATCCTTAAATCATCCTAAAATTTCTCTTTTGTACCTAAAGTTAGATCAATCCAAAGAATTAGAGAATTCATTTTCCACATTCTTGAAGATTGATCCCTATTTTATGGTGAAAACTAGATTGCAACACAAGAGGAACATGGAAGCCAACAAAGAAACATCTACTTTGAGTGACTTAAGTCAAACCACTCTTGAAATGAATCCCATTGGATCTAGCAATCTCACAGTTAACCTCCCTCCATTCTTGCAAGACCATCAAGAGGAAGGTGTCCAAATGGAGGATCCCACCAACAATCCCTTTAGAATGTCACATAAGGAAATCACTGAAATAATCCAAAATCCAAAGAATCATAAGATTATCAATATCATGATGAGAATCAATCCCTCGCTATACATGCTCGAATTAGAAAAGCAAAGGGCTAAACTCCCCTCTGATTTTGATGTGAGTACTATTGTGGAACAATCATTTGGAGTCATGCCTCCAATCTCATCTACCATCCCCATTTCATCGACCCCCTCATTTCAAAGCATCACTCAAAACATCCTGCAAATCACATCATCCATTGCTCCAATGCAACCTATTGTTAACAAAGGAAGTGCATTTCTCAATGCATTGCAAATGCATCCTCTCATAAACAATTAGGACTTAGATGCAAACACCATCATGGGACAAAGTGTACAATTGCATACATATGACCCTCTCACCTTTCATGATCCAAATGACCCATCATCATCATTTCGCGCAACACCCCAAACTTCTTTCACCATAACTTCGCAAGGAGAGGGTGACATGTTCAGACCAGGGGGCATCTTCGACACTACACCATTTCCTCAAGAGATCACGTCTCTCACATTTCCACTACTTTCTCCATTACCACCATCATCCACACCATTACTTGGCTTAGGGCTTCAACCTTTACCAAATATCAATCAAACCAACATTCCAAACGTCAATCAAAACATCACACCAAACTCTCAAAACTTATCATTGACATCAAAACAACATATGACAACTACACAAGCAATCATCACATCATCAACTAGCCCCCTAACATGTCAAAGCATTATCTCTCAAGGACCAACCACATCGATCGCACCATCCACCAATCAAATCCCAATCACCAACATGACAACGCCTCTCACCACTACAACGAGGACCATTATGAATCCATCTCCACCTCCACCACCACCAAGCTCCAATATATCAAGCCAATATAGTATGACGTTGCAAGAAACTCAGCAAGTTTCTTATCAAAAAGCATTTCTACAAGTAGAAAAACAAGAAGCCACACAATTAGCTTCCCAACAAGCCACACAACTAGCTACTCAACAAGTCACACAGCTAGCTGCTCAACAAGCCGTGCAAGCTACTCAAGCTACGCAAGCTGTACAAAAAGCACAAGAGGTTGCACAAGCCCAAGGCTTATTAAAAAAACAACAACAACAAAAATCCGCTCAAGCAACTCATACTGCACAGGCACAAGCTCAAGTTGCACAAGCTCAAGCTCAAGCTCAAGCCCAAGCTCAAGCTCAAGTGCACGCTCAAGAAAAAGCCCATTAGCAAGAACAAAAAGCATAAGCACAAGCACAATATCTTGCACAACAACATGTAGTGCAACAACAAGCGCTAAAGCAATATCAAGAACAATAGGAAGCAATTCAATTAGTAGCTCAACAAGAAGCACAACAACAAGCTTAGTAACAGGCACTAATAGCACAATTGCAACAACACCAACATCAAGTGTTGTTGCAAGCATACTTGGCTCAATAGAATATGCAAACATCATCCAATCCACCCATCCCACTAACAATCAAACCACCTTAGAACACTTTCACCCCACCCGCTAATCTGCAAAACGATGTGACAGCACAAATCAAGTTGCTCTTGCAACAAGTACTTGACCTTCAATCAGGGTGAATCGCAAAAAACATAGCAACTTGTACCCTTATCCATTTGACAGAAGCCTTGTAATGAAACCATTCTTGAAGGGATTTGAGATCCCTAAATTTGACAAGTACCGTGGGATGGGAAATCTTGAAGATCACATCAAGGAATTCCAGGTTCATTGCATGGAAGTCATATATGACAATACCTATCCAATGTGGCTATTTCCTAGGAGTTTGGATGGCCACGCTATGGAATGGTTCTCTTGCTTACCTACAAGGATCAAGACATTCCAAGAAATCATATACACATTCATCAAAACTATGCATGCAATATTTCCATGGATGTGAGTCTAGAGGAGCTCTTAGCTTTGAAACAAGGTAAGAATGAATCATTCACTTCATTCCTACAATGATGGTGATCCAAGGCCAATCAAAGCAAATGGGTCATGCCCAAGGAACAACAAGTGTGAAGTATCATATCTAACCTTGACGACCTCTTGGCATTCCATCTCAAGGTCCAAGGGATCACCACGTACAACCAGTTGATTTCCAAGGCGCTCAACATCAAACGAGCCCTTATGACACAACCTAGAGGATCAACTTCATATCATGAACAATAGAATAATCGCCCACCAACCAATTACAATGACAAACCTCGCACATGGGAAAGAAACAAAAACATTATGAATGATGATCTCATTGATGCCAAAGTTGTTATTAGTGCCCCTCAGAAAAACACACATGCACCACAACAACAAAACCAAAACCATCATCAAAACAACCATCACACAAACACAACACATCAAACAAACAATCAAGCCTTCAATAATGCCAATGATCAATGGGACTGCCCAAGAGAAACACGAACTTTGTCAAGCGAAAGTACACCACTCTTGGGGAACCACTCGAAGTCATCATGAAGAAACTGATAAATGAAAACCTCATCAAGATACCCACCGATGAGAACTACCAAGAACCAGATGTTAAACCTCCTTGGTATAAGGAAAATCAGCTCTGTGAATTCCACAAAATTAAAGAGCACACCACAAATAATTGCATGAGGTTAAAGAACATATTCCAAGACCTCATTGATCAAAGGATCATAAATGTGGAATAGCCAACAGGAAACCAAAACCTCAAAATATACACGAATCTGATGCCTAACCATAACAATAAAGGGAACAATAACACTAATAAGGGGAAAGGCACCTTCAAAAATGTGAATCATGTGTATGAAACTGTCATTGCCTCCCTAGATGAATACTACATAGTAATCACTATCAAAGGAGCTCAAGCCGATTGTGGAGTCACCACAAGAGGCGGAAAGGTTACTATCACAAGATCATCTCAACCAAACAAAACCTTCATGTCCAATTCAAGATCCATTCCCAATGGTTACAATTTCCTTGATTAGCTAAAAAGAATGTCGGCACAAATATCCATCATGGAGTTGTTAAAAATATCATCTGCCCATAAGAAAATCCTTGAGGAAGCATTGGCTTCATCCGTGTTGTCCCTACAGATCTTGATGTGGAACAATTCCAAGCTATGGTTGGCAACATCATCACTCCAAATCTCCTTATGTTCTCTGACCAAGATTTTCCTACTCAACCATCTCATAACCATAAACTTCATTTAAAGGTCCTAGTGTAGAATAGTAAAGTCAAGCGAGTCTTGGTGGATGGAGGTGTAGGCTTGAATATTTATTCCCTCAAGCTCATTAAGTAGTTTAAAATATTAGAGGATTCCATCGACAAAGGAAAAGGTATTACAATAAGAGCATATGATGATTAGGAAAGAATGTCCCAAGGCACAATCAAAATCCCTATTCAAGTAGGGCTAGCTATCATGGAAACCACCTATCAGGTCCTGGACCTTGACTTGCCTTATAAAATTCTCCTAGGATGTCCATGGATACGTGCAATGCAAGCAGTAGCATCAAATTTCCATCAATGTGTTAAATTCACATATGAAGGATTAGAGGTCACCATCCATGGAGATCCTAAACCATTCTCCTACTACAAGAACCTTGAGGCAAAATACTACAAAATACCTCAAGTACCTAAAAATGATGAAGGCCCATCAAAACTTTACAATGATCCCGCCACTCTCGCTTCCACTTATGTGACAGAGACACCCACCATTATCGCCATCCCCACCATCTATGATATCAAATTCATCATCCAGGATAATGGTTGCAAAAACTACACAATTCCTAAAAATGCTTTTGTGGTATAGCAGTTACCACAATCTCCTAGATCGCGAGGATGTCTACAAGCAAATGAAGCCTCCACATCTCAAACATCCCCTAAAGACTATCCCAACTTCAAAAGTTGGGGATATCTTGGTCAAGAAGTCATAGAGGAGGACCCATCTCATCTCCTATACCAAGAGGATAGACCAGCAACCAATCTACCAATGGATGATAGAAGCAAAGGTTTGCAAATGATGCTTGCAATGGGTTATGATGGAAACTAGAGACTTGGAAAAAACAACAATGGGCTTATAATATCTATCATTTCAGAGACACAAATGAGAAATCTTGGCCTGGGATGTACCCCTCTGAGTATAACCATACATGGTTAAAGTCCTCCAGTTAGAAAGGTCAATAATCCTCCTCAGCTATCCACAGCTGAACTTCGCTTACCCATATCTATAGGTCAAGTCTTAGACTTCACATTTGACATAACTGACGTTTGTAGTAGTAGTGATGACAAGGATCCCATAAACAACCTACCTAGGCTCTTCGAGGATACCACTCTTCTCATGATTAGCACCTTATCCTTTGAGTCAGTCCATCAAAATCATGAAATCCACCTAGTGTACCCCCAACTCATCGATTATGACCAACGAGGATCACCAATTTTTGACACATTCGAAAATGATGAGGTGCTCTCAAAATTTATGGGACTACAAGATAACATTCTATGTGGGGATCACAAAGTAGGATTCATCATTGAGCTAGATACATAGACCTATTATGGGGAAATGATTGAATCCCTCAGTCGCAAAAGTGAGAAATTAAAAATAATATCTAAGTCCTTGAGTGAAAACCACACTGTGACACTCTCCAACATAAAAAATTAAAAAGAAAGGATGCATCCAATGGTGAAAACCTCTCTGAGGCACCTGAGGATGGGGGATTCAATCTTCCTTTTAGAGATCTTCATCAAGAAAAATCAGTAATCCTAGCAAAAAAGTGCAATCCAGTTAATATAGGAATAGAGGAGACCCCACACATCACATTCTATGCAAAATCGTTACTATCAGAAGAACAAGAACTCCTAGTAGCCTTCTTGAGAGAAAGACAAATTAACTTTCCATGGAGCTATTGAGACATGCCAGGGCTCGATCTAGAAATTGTAGTTCATCATCTCACAGTATACTTTGAAGCAAAGCCCGTTAGACAAAAGCTCAAGAAAATGCACCCTTAGATCGCCCTGCTATTCATAATGGAACGAAAGAAGCCATTGGATGCAGGATTCATTCAACCAATAGACTATCCAGAATGGGTCTCAAACCTAGTTCCTATCTCAAAACCTAATGGGGGCATCAGAATCTTCATAGATTTTAGAGAATTAAACAAGACATGTTCAAATGATGATTTCCTATTGCCCAACATTGACATGATTGTAAACATGATGACGGTACATGAAATGCTTTCCTTCATGGACGGTTTCAAGGGATATAACTAGATAATGATTGCTAAAGAATACCAACACAAAACGGCCTTCACTTGTCCATGTGGGACTTATTGCTAGAATATGATGTCATTCGGCTTGAAGAATGTAGGAGCAACATACCAAAGAGCCATGAAATTAATCTTCCACAACACGATCCATAAAAATGTTGAATTTTATGTCGATGAAATACTAGCCAAATCCATAAAGAGGAAGGATCACATAGCAAGCTTAAGTTCCATTTTTGACAGGCTAGAGGAATACAAGGTCTAATTAAATCCAAAGAAGTGCATCTTCAGCATACAATTAGGAAAGTTGCTAGGATACATAGTGTCAATGAGAGGTATTGAGGTAGATCCAGCAAAAGTAAAAGCAATCCTCGAGATGGAGGCACCCAAAACATTGAAACAATTGAGAGGTCTCCAAGGCAAGCTTCATTCCATCCAAAGATTCATAGTACAACTAGTAGAAAACACAAAATCCATACTCTCACCTACTTCACAAGGGAGTAGCATACATGTGGGATAACAAGTGTGAAGAAGCCTTCAATAGGATCAAAGAATATCTACTTACACCACCCATCCTAATGCCACCAATCCCAAGAAATCCATTAATTCTCTATGTCAGCAACAACAATAGCCCTTGGAGCTCTTCTAGCTCAGCACGACGAAAATGGGATAGAAAAAACCATCTATTAAATTAGCAGAACAATGGTTGGTCATGAGCTAAACTACTCATTCATTAAGAAAGCATGTCTAGCAGTAGTGTTTGCATTGCAAAAATTCAGACATTACATGTTGGCACACAAAGTCAAACTCATTGCCAAAATTGATCCCCTCAAATACTTACTGTCAAAAGCAATGCTCACTGGAAGGATTGATAAATGGGTAATGATACTATCTGAGTATGACATTGAATATGTAGAGTGGAAAGTAATTAAAGGCTAAGTCATCGTAGATCATCTTGCAGAAGTGCCAATCTATTCAGAGAATCCTCTCATCTCAAAGTTTCCAGACAAAACCATCTTCAATCTCAACATAGATGACCACTAGAAAATTTACTTTGATGGCTCATACATGCAACATGGATCAAGATTCAGTGTCTTCTTTATCACCCCAAAAGGGAACTGCATACCAAGGTCCTATAAATTGGCATTCCCCTGCACCAACAACATCGCAGAATATGAGGCTTTAACCATACGTCTCAAAATAATAGTGCAGTGGCACATCATGGCCCTCAGAGTAAATGGAGATTCTCAATTGATAATAAACCAAGTGAATGGTGAGTACCAAACTAAGGATGATAAGCTCACTCCATACAAAAAGATGGTGGAGACTCTCAAGGAATCCTTTATCGAGATCACATTTGAGCAGATACCCAAAGCCAACAACAGAGTAGTAGACACCATGGAAATTATTGGATCCCTACTGGACATCCCTCACAATGTCCCAAAATATGAATTGTTGGTAGAGCAACTTCTCGTGCCTACATTCGAGGTACCAAAATTAAAATTTGTGTGTGAAATCATTGGTCCTGATGATCCCTGGTACCATGACGTTTATACCTACTTGTGAATAGGTGTCATACCTACTAACTTACCCTCAACCTTAAAAGGAAACTTTGTCAAAAAAGCATCCTGATTTGTCATCCTAGGAGATACCTTGTATCGTAGGAGCATAGAAGGAACCTTACTATGTTGTTTAAATGTTGAGGAGGAATTGACCACTTTAACTGTTCAAACTACATAACGATATATGTGCTTCACACTTGAGTGGAATGACCCTAGCCAAGAAACTATTTAGGATGGGGTATTATTGGCCTACAATGGAAAGAGAAGCACATGACTATGTCAAAAGTTGTCTACAATGTCAGCAGCATGGGGACCTCATCCATGCTCCAACTCGAGCTTCATCCCATCATCACACCATGGGTCTTTTCATAGTGGGGACTCAATCTCATTGGAAAAATCACTCCCACTTCATCTAATGGTCACAAGTTCATCATAACCACCACTAAGTACTTTACTAAGTGGGTGGAAGCCATACCCATGACATATATAACTAGGAAGCAGATATCAAAGTTCATCTTGAACTATCTCATTTGCCACTATGGTGCCCCACAAGCCATTATCTCAGATAATGGGGCACCATTCAAGAATCAAGATGTCTGCAACTTTTGTGAAAAATTCAAAATCCAACATCACTTCTCCACCCCATACTATCCCCAAGGCAATGGCTAAGTAGAAGCCACAAATAAAACCATTTTAAAGATTCTCAAGAAAACAGTCAATGATGCAGGTCATGACTGGCATCTACAGCTGAATCTTGCCCTCTAGGCCTACTGAACCAACATCTACACACCCACTAGCACCACCCCCTTCTCCCTAGTCTACATATTAGAAGCAGTACTCCTCATTGAGATCAAGCTCCTATCACTAAGAATATCACTGTAAAACCTCATCACAGATGAAGAGTACCGAGTATCAAGATTGAATAAGTTGGAGCTATTGGATGAGTGGCATATAGATGTTTTAAATCATTTGCAAGTCTATCAGAATAGACTCAAGAGGAGCTATAACAAGAAAATCAAAAGTAGAACATTCCAAGTTGGAGAACTAGTACTAAAGGAGAATCAGAAGAACATCCCAAATCCAAATAGCAAAGGAAAATTTGAACCCAACTAGTTGGGACCATTTGTTATCATAGTAAGCAATAAGTCAGGGGAATATCAGTTATCAACACCTGAAGGGGACCTGTCCAAGAGCCCATGAATAGCTCTCATCTCAAAGAGTTTTATGCCTAATCTTTCAAGGTATAGAACCAAAAAATTCAAAAAAAAATCAAAAAATATCCTGAAGAAATAGTTACCTTGGTGAAAACCTGGCAAACTAGCATCTTTGTGACAACAAAAAAATCCAAAAATCCAAAAATCTAAAAAAATTAGAAAAAGGATCAAAAATAGTAATGAGAAAAATCATCCTCTAGTGAAAACCACTTCAGTGGAACTTTGGACAAGTACCTTGGTGAAAACCTGAAAAATAGGAACCTTGTCTAAATAAGTATGTTCCATCCACTAGGATCTTCATGGCTTGTTCTACATCATCCATCACTCATCCACCCGCATCCACACCATAGCTTGGTCCTGTGTTCGTATCATAATCCCTCCTAGTACCACTCAACCCATCCTCAAGGTCATTTTTTCCTGCCTTTATCAGAGTAGTTTATTGTATCACGCTAGGGGAATGTTCTCATCGGATCGGATTCGTGTATATTCTTGAAGTCCTAAAATCAGAAAATCCAAAAAATCAGAAAATAAGAAAATCCAAAAACATCAAAAAATAAAAAAATTTAAAAACATTCAAAACATATCAAAATCCAAAAATGGGTCAAAAAATCTTAGTAAAAGTCATCTTGTCGAACTACAAGTCTCTAAGCCTTGAACGTAGGAAATTTTGACCTTTGATCATTCCTCGAGACACTTAGGTCAGCCCTTTACGAGTCTGTCATAATAAACTGACATTTTATCATGTATATCGTCATCTGTAAATCGGTCAAGTTGTCAGTCAAACTACGTGGTCTCTACATGTATAATGTAGGTAAGGATAATTTATAGATCAGCCCTCGAGGCCCCTAGGATAGGTCCTTAGGTTAGTCTCTTGGTCAAAATCTCAAAAAACCCTAAAACATTGGAAAATCAAAAATCAAAACATTTGTATAATCTCAAAAATACCAAAAACAACCTCAAAACATTGCAAAACATCAAAAATATCAAAATATTTGAAAAAAATCCATCTATCTCATCTTGCTTACACCCACAATAACATCACTCATAATAAACGATTATCATCCTCAACCTTTGGTAAAACAAAACATCAAGTCTTAGGTCTAAGTCAGTACGCAAACAAGTTGGTCAACTCTTTGTGTCCATAGCCTATCATCGAATAAATTCCATTTCAAACATCTGATAACATCATGTCCTAGGATGTATCCTTCCTACAATGGCCATTATTTATCAGAAAGAGCACTTTGGATAAATGAAATGATGTGTCGCCATCCACTAACATGTCCTAGGATGCATCCTTCCTACAATGGGCATTATCTTTTGGCAATAGTTTTAGTTCTTATCCTTAAAAATGCATTCCCTTTTGGTTAGTGGTATTGAAGAACATCAGCTTGTTTGTTTACTTTATCTTTTTTTTTTGACTTATCTCTTTGTGCTCATTCCAATAACCTTTCAATGATGTCTAAAGAAATGGATTTAGAGAGATAGGAATGGGGCAACGATCATTATCTTTTGTCTGCTATACTTGTTGGACATTCTTGTAATATAACTTGGTGAATACTTGCTTTGTTAGATGTGTATGGAGGGTGTTTTGGGAAAAATTTTGACTATTGCATTGATAGGTTATACCTTTCTATGTTTTGTTCTAAAGTGTTTGAAACTTCTAAAGTGCATCCTAACAAGGTTTCCATATGTCAGGTGTGAACAAGTATAATCCTATCTGTTGATCGATTCAAATTCCATCACACTAAGTGCAACGCCATCCTCGTTCTTTATACCTTGATGCATCATGCTTATGCATGTTATCAAACATAAGGTAAGTGGCCCTTTTAAAATCCCAATTCTTGATAAGAAAATCATCCATTTCTAATCATCAATTTCTCATCATCATCTCTCATAAAGTTGGATCCTCTTGTCATCACCTAATTTCTTCTTCTCCACACTAAAATCATGTCATGAATAGTTAATCATTATCACTACTGCATCCATCCTGCATCCACAAACCATGAACATTCTGCACATCATCTCACCATACATTATCATCATAGTATAGATTTGTTAGTCTAAACATCTCATAAAATCATACATTTACATAAAACATCTATTGCATGATCATATAGGAATTATCACAACATCCATTTCATCCAACTCACATGAATTACATCATCATTTTAAGTTGTTTAGGATAATACAAATTGGTTATTCTAAGCATCTTAAAATCATCTCATTCACATCATCATCATAACCATCCATTTTGAACCTCTTTATCATGAGATTGACCCTCAAATTGAATCTTTTCGCTCAATCTCTCAAAGGGGCAATGTACTAGTGTACTTCTTTCCAATAGGGCATCTGAAAAAATTAGAAAATTTTTGAATTTTGATCATGGAAAGTTTATTCTTTGAACTAACACAGCAAGTACATTGCTTCACAGAGGGGAAAAATATAGACAAGCAAAATTAGCATCGTGCACTAAATTAATTCATATTCATTCAATCATCAAATAAATCAAATTCACATTCATCCATTCATCAAGTAAAACAAGTTCATTAAATTCAATCCCTTAAGGTCGTCCATTTAAATTAAATAAATCAACTTTGTTTAATTTAAGTCTCACATCACCCTTTTAATTAAATAAACCAGACTTTATTTAATTAAATCCCAAATTCATATTCCATCCCTTTTGATTTAAATAAATCAAAGTATCCAAGTCAAAATGGGTCAAAAACACCTAATCATCATCGAAGTTAATCTAATCCTAATTAATCTAATCTAATCACCCATCACATCCTCTAGATTTTCCCATTTGCACAAATAAAGCATTTTAATTCATTTATTAAAATCCTCATTTTCCCTCTACAAGGCATCTTTGGAGAATATTCCTCAAGTTTGAATTTGAAAACAAGTTGAATTGTCCCTTCCAACATGGCAATAACTCCCCCCTTACATGTCCCCCACTTGGCATTAAAGTCTCCTTTTGTCCCTCCAACAAGCCAAATTTGAATTTTGAAAAGGCCAACCAATCTCATTTATTGGCACATTGACTAAAACTTGCACATTCCTCAACCATTCACAAAGTAACAAGTGGCTCCTTCTTATTGGCCAAATATTTATTTCGCATTGCTCTCTTTTGGGAACTCTTAGCATTTGAGATTCTATAATTAGAAGGCTCATTCTTCATCTTAGTATGGGTATATGCAGGATCATGATGGGCCAAAAAGTGGCAATATGATGGGTATATATAGGGTATGTGGCTAATGACTTTTTTTTAACCTAAAATTGATGAAACGAAAATGGTTTTTAAAGGATATTCTTAGCTTTCCACCAATATAAATTATGCTTTATTTTAAATTTAATAAATATTTTTTATTTATTTTCTATTTGAATTACGACTAAAGTCCTGATTGATAGGTTGATTGAAAAATATCTATATCTTTCAAATGGTATCACATTTTTTGAATCTGAAACATATGTCACATTATATGCTTTGCATACTATAGGATTAAAAAAATAAAAATTGAATTTCATGATGTTTTGACCAAGTTAAGGTGATCAGACATATGAGTTTTTATATTTTAAAAGTTTTAATAAAAAATTCATAATTAATTGTTTACATGGAAAAAATTACAAAAAAATATGCATCACATCAGACATGAGTCCTCTACCTATATCTAAAATCTTATAAAAAAATATTATCATTTTATTGTGGTTAGGTGGTCCACAGACACCTACTTTATTTTTTCCCTAAATTTTTTGTATTATTGCATTGAAATTTCAAATTTTCACCAAATAGATTTTCTTTTTTTTTTTAAATAAACTTAGTAGTTTAGAAACTACATTCAGTTTGCTACATATTCTATTCTTACACATTGTTTAAATAATATAGATAACTTATTCAAATTTTTACATCAAATTTCCAAACTCTGATTTTTCTAAATTTTTTGCCACTTAAGGGCATGTTTTTTCCATGATGATCCTGTACATGCCAGCATCCACAATCTTATGCAAAGTTACTCTCTTCAATTGAGAACTAATTTTTCTCACTTCACTCCATCTTCAAGGCATATATCATTGAGCTTGGCAAGGATTGGGAAAGGGTCACTTTGCACATGTGACACCCATCCACTATGAAATAGGTATAGATCATGATTCTTTCATGTTTTCAATTAGTTTTCTTATAAGGCATGATGTATTATTTTATAGGAGCACTTTTAGATGTGCATGGTTTGAACTAACCCATTTCTAATGTGTGTTTGAGGTTTGAGTTGTTTGCAGATTTATAGTGCTTCAAGAGTATAGTAGGTTTGATAAATTAGGTCTTCTGCAAGGGAAAGGTGCACTTCTACATTAGAAGGTTCACTTCTAGGATTAAAATTATTTCCATTAAAAACATATCCAATTTCAGGAGTTGATGGTCTTAAGAACTTATTTTTATTCCAAAACTCCCACCTATCTTCCTCTCTTGACACAAAATTCATTGTCAAAAACTTCGTTAGTGGGAAAACTCCCTTGATCTACATTAGGCACCTCAACTTCACATGCCTCTTCATGCATATTTTTACTATTCACTTCATTATTAAAAGTAGGAGATGCATCAATGGGAAGTTCAGCTGACTTACTTGATTCAGCATGTTTCTTCACCCAAGTGGGTTGCTTGTCCTTTGAGTGCTCAAAATCCATCTATTGTTCAGGATGCTTCTTTGTGTAACTTTTGGTCTTTCTCATTGGGCCAAATTGTATCTCAGACTTCTCTTTCTCACTTTCTCTCTTGGAATTTATTCTCACACTAGCATGAGAGACTTTAGAGTCACCACCCAATACGGTGGGAAATAGAAATTGATTATACTTTGGCTTGGTACTTGTAATCTCATAAAAGACTTTGAGCATAACACGACACGAGGTGAAAGAATGGACTAGAACTTGACACATATGAGTAGGCGTGACTTATGTAAATGAAAATTTAAATGACTTATTTTCCAATGAGTAAAGACTAATAAAATACTCGACTTTGACTATACCAAATCTGAACTAGAGACTTTGGGCTTAGCAATCCCCAGTAGAGTCACCAATCTATTGGTTGTTTTTTAAGAACCAAGATGATATTTAGAATTGTCTGTGGAATTTTCCATTTCCAATATTTAGCAAATTTGAAGGGATTGGCCAATGAATGAGTGAAAGTGGCAAAGATTTCCTCTTGCACTTTGGGCTCTGTGAAACATTGGAGGGTAATCCCATAATTTATATTCAAGAACTTATGCAATTAAAATTTAAATACATTGTATATAATAGATAATTCTCATATCAAGACTCAACAATGTAGTGTATCAGAAGGGTTGGTTGCTCTTTTAACAATACCCTACACTTGGAGCATGGGAATAATGAAATTCATCACAAAATAACTACAATGGTAACACACTTGAAAAGTTTGTAAATAAAGAGTGATTTGTTGATGAACCAACCAAGAAAATGTATTATGAATAAATTAATTAAACCTATGCCTTATCCTAAACATAGAGTCAATCTTAACCTATGTAACTTGATAACAATTTTACACAGCATAATGTATGCTTCATAAATACTGCATTACAACATCTCCACATTATATTCTCAACCACCACTTCTTATGAATATCCTAGCACTCAATTCATATGAATCAAAAGCTTCACTCAAGAACTTACATTAATTCTTTGAATTAATAAGCAAGGAAAAAACCCTACATCCATTGGAAATCAATGGAGATGAACAAAAAAAATGTTGATGATATTATTCAAAACTCATAAAATAAGTACATAGGAGAGAAAATGGCAATGAAATTTGTACCATTTTATATTGTATTTTCTAGTTTTGTTATCAAAATTACATACATACTAACAGACTCAGAACCTAAGACAAAACTCAAAATATTCTCATTGTTCCTTTTGCAATTCTTTGTGATTAATTGCAATTCAACAAACCCCATACTTTTGGCCATGACTTCCTTCTTATAGAAATGAAGGAGAAAAACAAGCTTAGGGCTAGCAAGTACACATGTCACCATTTTATTGGATTGTTAAAACATAAATTCCCTTTGTAGTTACATTTGCATTCTTAGATGGAGGGAAACATATATGAGACAAAATTTATTCTCATTTGTTGTTGGAGATTCAATCCCACCTTCAAAAGGAACCTTCAAACAATTTTAATAATATCCTCATGCTCAAAAAGCATGTCCACGCACACAAAATAGAAATAAAAGAAAGCATAAAAGAATAAAATAGGAAAGGACAAGGAATATGTTCACATTTTCAAACTTTTCATCAATTCAAATTGGGAAAAAGGAAATATAATGTCCATTTTTTAACAAAATCCTAATCTGTACTAATTTTAGGCTATGTATTGCATTTCTCCCATCCATTACTCATCATTATTGCAGATTTAAAAATCAAAATTACAATTTCCACCACATGATTGCACTTAATCTTCCATTCCATCCAAGTATTTTCCCCTCCAAGTGTGGAACTCCTCCTCAATGGGCCAGCTGAAATTCATGACATTATTAGCCTTTATTCTATAATACAACTACTTGGTAACTACCTAATTGGATTATATATCAAACTCAGCCAAGACAATGTCTGTATGGGCCAACATATCTATATTTCTCTTTAGTGTTCCCATACCATGCCTTGAGAAAATTGGAGCAGCTTGACTAGTTTTTTGCAAGTTAATAACCCTAGATTTGATGTTAGTCAGGCCTAAAAACCATAGCACAAGCTCTCCAAGTGTGAAAAATGTCTATCTCAATGCTCAATTATACTCTGGAGTAATTTTTAATAGTTATGCACCCATTGATTTTGTAGCTCGATGTCCTTTCTGCTATTAAGGCTTGCTCGAGCAAACTAAAATGACTCACTTTCCTTTGAACTGAGCTTTGAATTTTAGTCATTGATCATGTGAATGTGTTGATTGAAAAACAATCTAGACTAAGTCAACATGATTTGAAAAAATTGACTATAAGCAACCATAGAATTTATCCAATCAAAATAATCCATGTGAAGGGGCTTTCTTTTCATGTGCGGGCTCCACTATCTCCATGGTACTGAAGTAATGTCCATGTGTCAACCTTCCCATTTCCCCATGAAACATATCCCTCGTGCAACTCCTTTTAATAGGGAGATGGGGAAGGGATGAGATGAAATCTCACACCTTCAATATATTCACATCTTAACATGGGACCACTCACCTGCATCCATATTCCTTTGACATAACCAACAACCCAAATTAAAAGATTTCAAGTGTTGTCAAAACTTGTTCCTCATATTTCCTTTTAGTAGCACACACTTTACTATCAATTATGTACCGTGCTAAAATATTTGTTTAATATTTCTCTTTATTGTAATGTCTTTCACACCCTCTAGGTTGCTCCATGTAGCACTCTCCTATTTCACCATTGGGAGTTGAGCGATAGAGATGGGCACCACATGGGATAGTGAGGAGAAATCAAGATTGACCCACGTCACCCACTATTGACCATCAATATTCTCTCAACAAAGTGTTTGTTTTTCCTTATAGCTTGGTATCTCCCCCAACCTTAGGACACGCATCCATAGCCTACTAGCCCATGACAATAATTTATTGCAAATTTGGAAAAGACAGGGTAGCATGGAATGGCCAAGATGAAGACACATCACATGACACCCACCATCAATTTTCCTTTAAAGCCTTTCCCTGCTAACCTTTTGAAAACACTGGGCCCACCACTGAGTATGACACACTACAACTACCTGCTAGCCCGTGTGATTATTTTAATGAGAATTGAAGTAGAATGGGGACACAGGGAATGACACATATTTTCTCATGATGATCAAATGGTCATCATAAAACATAAGATCTACACATGCAAAATTTGTTAGTTTTTAAAAGTTGGGGCCGACCAAGTGCATGATGGGTAGGGACATGAGTGCAAGGGTTTAGACCTTAAGTCATCGATGAAAAAATTTAATCCAAACTTAGGATCTGACCAAAACTTAAGACACATTTCAACTCATATTAATAAAACAATATTCTTAATATGACAGCGGGTAGCAATCTTGACCAATAGGATAAAGGGGTTGGTTTATCAACAAGGAAAAAGGCATAAGGCATAACTTAAATGACTGAGAATCGGTAGTATGGGGTCAACAATGAATTAGAATGCCAATAACGAATTTCAGACTTAGACCTTTTTGAGAGAGTTAAGGGGCACGAAATCCTAAAACATGGTTAACATGATAAAACCCTAAGCCCACAATGATGAGAATAACCAAGTTTAGAACAATTTTAATCAATGGAATGTGAAAAATTAAGGGTTCCACCACACCCATGGTGAGGTATCAAAGATTGTGGAATTCACTGCAAACTCTATTTTCATCAAAGAGGCTTGTATTGGAAAAATTATTACAGTTGGTAATGTTGATAATGAGTCTCGTCTGTATACCTTCTCTCACTTTGTTGATGATGATGATTGTGTTCCTCACACTCCTCTTGTCAGTGTTGCTAGCAATTCCTTAGGCAAGATTGGTCAACTAAATTTTAGTGTTCCTTAGACTCATGTTGTTTCATCTCCTATTGCTTTAGAGGTTGATCTTTCAGCACAACAAGATATTGGTGATCCCTTAGATCTTATTTTATTGGATGAGTCTTTGGTAGGCATCTTAGATTTTTTTTTGGAGTCTCATCTTGTATATTTGGGAGATATAATTGAGGGGATTTCTCTCCTCTTTGATGACAATTTTAGCATGGCATATGATACATTTGGATTGTCCTTGGAGGTTGACATTGTTGATCCTTCAGTTCCATTTGATTTGTCAAATTTCTTGGTTTTTTTTTATCATGGTTATGTGATGGACTATTATTTTTGGAGATTTCCTTCCATTTTTTAGTTGGATATGGGACTTCATCATCTAGTGGACTTGTTTCTTCCTAAGGGAAGAGGTGTTTCTTGTAGGAATTTGATCATCTTTTATTTTTAGGCATACTTCATCAACATTGGAGCTTCTTCATTATGAGGGGATATGATATCTCATTTTTTCCCTCCTATGGGGGGGTCATTGATTGTATATATATGATGTATGTAGTCCTTGGGGGTTTGATTGAGTCCTTCATCCATGCATTATTTTTATTTTATTTTCTCTCTTTTGGAGAGGGGCTTTTTCCCATAAGGTTTTTCTCCTTTTCTTCAGTTGTGAGAGATTGTATTGTAAATGGGTACCTAACATGGTTGTGTAGATGAGACCCATATTGCATTTTTTTTCTTTTTCTTCATCTTCATTATCCCCAAGTTTGCACTTAAGGGGGTGTTAGTGTATTTAATTTTTCACTTAGGGTAAATTGCTCTGATTAGTTTCTCCCAGGTGGTTTTTTCCTATGTGGGTAGTTTTTTTGCTCGTCACCTATTTCACGGCTTTAAAAGCTTGTACCATATGTAATTTATGCATCTCATTCATTTTTTTTTCTCTAGTGACACAGCCCATGTGCTTCTCTCGTGCATTCATTAAGGTTTATTTTGCAAATGATTTTCCTAGGTTATTTGCATTAACAATAGCAAAATAGGAAAACAAATTAATCCACTCTTATTTGTGAGCTCCCTCAGCTTCTAATATATTGATTATGAATCTCAATCCTATGCTTCACATCAAAGTTTGACCACCAACAACTTAGACATATAAATTAGATCAATTTCATAAAATAATTTTGTCTAAGGATTCATTCACTTAACCACTTAAAATCCATTGACTTAACCACTTGAAAAATATTAAGCCATAGATAGCTAAGAAAAAAACATTATGCATGTATATTTATCATAGACAAAATAACTACAATGAGCAAGCCATAGAACTAACAAGGAAGAACCTGAACCAAGAAGCTAAAACAATCTTCAAAGGGACATTCATAAAATAATTCGAGTCTAAACTAATACCTTAGATCAGTTATCAATATGACTCATGAAATATGGAAGAGGAGCATGCCCAAAGTACAAAGTAAAGCACAATAAGCACTTGATTCAAAAGGGGGAGTATCCAAGTTAACATAAATTGGATGTATCAAGGGACCCCTCAACAAATAGAATATCAATTATTATGGATGAAAATAATGATATTTGATTTAAAGAAAAAATAAGAAATAGTAAAAAAAATGTTATTATGCGATAAAAATTCTTCTATAGCAATATAAAAGAATCATGTGTTTCATAGAAGGAGAAACCAAATTGATAATAGATATAGCTTAATTAAAAGATTGGTAAATAATAATGAAATTAAGTTTGAGTTTTGTGGATCAAAAGAATAGTTTTCTAATGTTCTCATTAAAACCTTGTTTAAAGAAGATTTTTCAATAGGTATGAGTGCATCGGGCTTCATTAATCTATAGTCAACTTTAAGGGATATTTTTAGCATTAATCTTGCAATCTATTCACCAAACTATTTCATAAATAGATCCACCACTTAAATTTTTGAAGAATCTATACAACTAATCTACACCAAATTCTTTAATATTTTAATCTGTCATGTATGTCATTAAATTGTGTTAGAATTTTAACTATCTATTAACACTATTGATTTTTCCCACACACACACATATCTAAATGTGTGTCTTTCTATAAAAAATCTATATAACAGAAGATTAACCACACTCACACACACCTCTATCTATCTAATGCATGTATTTCTATAAACACTATACATAATAGAAGAATAACCTTTAAAAAAACTTATTCTATTTACAAACATAGAAAACCAATTTTCATATATATAAAATAGAACTATGCACATTAAAAAAATTGTAGATCTATATATATATATATATATATATATATGTCTGTTTGTCTCTCTCCCTATAAAAATTCTATATAGAATGATAGAACTATATATGTTTAACTCTTTTGTATATATAAGTTTGTCTTTCTCTCTCCATGTTACACTATAAAATAGAATTATAAGGCCATGTATGCTAGCATATATTTGTATTTGTTTATCTCTCCCTCTCACAATTTAGTAACAAGATAAACAACCACTTTTCTATTTTTAAGTGTATATATTTTCTTACTAACAGTAGTTTGGTTTTATTTATTAAAAATAAACATTTCAGAAAAAACAAAGTGAACACAAAAGTTTCTAGCAAGAATGCTCTTAAGCCTAACTAAACTAGAGCTATTCATAAGTTAAACTAAGAGTTTATCTAAATATAGAAATTGTTATGTCGAGAAGCATGTACCCAATATTAATGGACTTCGTTAAATCTGCTTCTACCTATGTTACTTCACTTTCCTTCAACAATGTAACAGATTGATATTAATGATAATTGGTTCACACCTTAAATGCCTATCCTCCTAGATGTCTAATTTGTGAAATGTTCTCATAGATTTCTTAATATTTAATATAAAATTTAAAGAAAAATTATGAATCGGTTAGAGTAGAATCTAAGACTTCTCAGTTCCGGTTGGGGTGTTTTATTACTGAATTATTGATTATCATGGTGATCAATCAATATAAATGTGCTACATTTTCCAAAAATAGGACACCAAATAAAAACCAAATATTCTATTGAAATAAAAATAATTTATCAAGAATCAATTAACCATATAATAAAATTTATTCAAAGTATATACTTAATGCCAATGTGCTCTTTATGGTACAACCATAGGCGACATTTTAATGTTGGAAATAATTTCAACTCCTACTTACTACGTGCATTCCAAACTCTCTTCCCGCGTTACCGTAGCCCACTCTCCTTTGTCATGTGGTGTAGTGGTGACCCCACGGTCCCACAGGCTTCTTCTCCATTGCTTGATGTAGAGAAGTATCTACTGCCACACTATGGGCCTCTCTTTTTCTTTGTGCAGTACTACAGTTCTACCGCTATCCTACGAGGTTGTCCTCCCTAGCGTGTGATAGAGTAGTTTCTCCTATAGTCCTGTGGCCTCCTTTTCTCTCTCAGCGGTAGAGTGGTGGAGTTTATTTTGATGGGATTTTTAGCATGAAGATTTTATCAAGATTTTAATGTTTTAAAAGACAATATTTAATAGGGTTTTAATTAGTTTTTGGATTAAAAATACTTTTCACTTGATATGAATTAGTTACTTCTGGAGGTGTAATTAATGATATTTATTTCACCTCTTTCCTAAAAAAATTTCATGATGGGTATATTTTTTAAGGAAGTTTATTAATTATAATTATGACGTAAGAAAAAAGTGTGTGCTTTGCAGAAGCAAAAATTGTGGCGAAATAGAGCAGCAACTCTTTTTGTGAAATCAATTATATTTTGAATGAATGAATGCAAATTTTAGTTTCTGATTTATTTGTGTGTGTGTGTGTTATTATCAGTTTTTTTTAATTCAGTGTTGAGTCAATTTTAGTTATCTGTTATGCTCCTCTACCTCTGGCCTGCACATGGTATCAGAGCAGGTTTATCAAAGCAGGGTCATTAGTAAAACATTTGTTTCTAAAAGTTTTAGTAAAAGAATGGAAGCAAGCACAAGCTTGACTGACCCTCAAATCCCACAGTTTAATGGAAAAAATTATTACTATTGGGCAATCACAATGAGGGTATTATTTTTTTCACAAGATTTATGGGAGCTAATAGAAAATGGATTTCCAAAGCCAGCTGATGCAACAACATATAATGCTTTGACTCAAGCAGAGAAGGACCTATTGAAGAACAATAGGAAGAAAGATTCAAAAGCTCTTTTTTTTATTCTCCAAGGAGTGCATGAGAGAATTTTCCCAAGGATTACATTAGCAACAAGGTCCATACAAGCATGGAACATACTTCAAATAGCTTATCAAGGTATGGAAAAAGTCAAAACAGCAAAGTTACAAATACTAAGAAGGGATTTTGAAACTATGCATATGAAGGACAATGAATTAGTAGATTCATTCTTCACCCAATTCATTGGACTGGTAAATCAAATTAGATCACATGGTGAGACACTTGAAGATAAAAGAGTGGTTGAAAAGATTCTAAGGAGTTTTCCCACAAAATTTGAGACAATTGTTGTAGCCATAGAGGAAACAAAGGACCTCACACAGTATTCAATTGATGAGCTCCATGCATCTCTCATTTCTCATGAACAGAAGCTTAGTAGGCTTGCAAACACTTCATTGGAGCATGCTTTAAAGTCAAGAGCTTCAATCAGCTAAGGAAGAGGAAGAAATTTTTACAAAGGTGGAAGAACCAACCCTTTAAACTCAAGTGGAAGAGGAAGTAGTCAAAATTCAAGCCAAATTCCCACTCAAAATCTATCACAATGACAAAGGTATGATAAGTCTCAAATTCAATGTCACTATTGTAAAAAGTTTGGGCATTACATGAATGAGTGTAGAAAGAAACAATATGGTTATAGTAAACAAAATGAAAATTTCACAAAAGAAAGTCAAGATCAAAAATAAAAAAAGAGGACAATATTTTTTTCATGTAATGTTGTACAAGAAAGTGAAAAAGATGTTTGGTTTTTAGACTCAAGCTATAGCAACCATATGACATGAAATCTAGAAATGTTTTCAATTTTAGATTGAAATGTTAAATCTGATGTTACATTGGGTAATGACAACAAAGTGCCAATTAAAGGAAAGGGAAATGTCAACATTTTAACTAAATAGGGAGAGAAAAAGTATATCTCAGATGTGTATTTTGTGCCTGGCTTAAAACACAATTTGATGAGTATAGGGTAGCTTGTTCAAAAAGGGTATAGAGTAACTTTTAAAAATGGACTGTGCACAATTTTAGACAAATACCCAAGTAATCAGCTCATTACTAAGGTCAAAATGACAAGTAATAGAATGTTTCCTTTGAAGGTTCAACCATATTTGAATATAGATTATGCATAAGCACAAGAAATCACTACAGTTACTCAAACTGTCTTTTAGGCAGAAGTAAAAGATGAAAATTAGTTATGGCACTTAAGATTTGGGCATCTTAACTTTGAGGGTCTAAATTTGCTTCATAGAAAAAGTATGGTCAAGGGACTACCTTTAATAGAAAAACTTGAAAGAGTATGTGAAGGATGTATCTTAGGAAAATAGCATAGAGAATCTTTTCCAGCAAGAAAGTCAACTAGAGCAAAATCGCCTTTGGAAATTATACGTTCATATTTGTGTGGACCTATGCAAACACCCTCAATTGGTGGCAGTCTCTATTTTCTGACTTTTATTGATGATTATTCAAGGAAAAAATGGGTCTACTTTTTAAAGCATAAGAGTGAAGTGTTTGATTTATTCTGTCAATTTAAGTCTCTTACTGAAAAATAGAGTGGTCATTATATCAAAATGTTGAGGACAGATAGAAGAGGTGACTATATTTCAAAAGAGTTTTTAAATTTTTGCAAAGATCATGGGATTCACAAATAGTTTACTACTAGATACACACCTCAGCAAAATGGAGTAGCTGAAAGAAAAAATAGAACAATTATGGAAATGACTAGAAGCATGTTGAAAGCCAAACATTTGTCAAATGAATATTGGGCTAAAGTTGTATCATATGCAACATATATAATGAATAGGTGTCCAACAAAAAGTGTTATGAATATGATTCCTGAAGAAGCATGGACTAGAAGAAAACATATTGTTGCTCACATGAGAGTTTTTGGTTGTATAGCATATGCACATGTGCCTGATGAATTAAGAAGAAAGCTAGACAACAAAGGAGAAAAATACATAATTTTTTGATACAGTGATGAATCCAAGGCTATGAAGAAATCCACATTCTACAAGTTTGAGTGATTTATCAAATCCCAAATTGGCAAGCATGAGAAGATAGAAAATCAAAAGTATAAGGGAAATATATGAACATAATGAAGGTGAGAATAATACTGATCAAAATTCTCTTTTTGCATTTTATTCACAAATATATGATCCAACACATTTTGAGGATGCAATTAAAGAAGATAAATGGATATGTGCAATGGATGAAGAAATTGATGCAATTGAGGAGAATCAAACATGGGAGTTGGTGAGTCTTCCAAAAGACAAGGATGTAATAGGAGTTAAATGGGTTTATAAAACCAAATTGAACACAAATTGTGAAGTACAAAAACATAAAACAAGATTAGTGGCAAAGGGTTATTCACAACAACTTGGAATTGATTATAATGAGACATTTTCTCCTATAGCACATCTTGACATAGTAAGGATGATTCTACCCATAGCATCACCAAAAAAAATTGTTCGTTCATCAAATGGATGTGAAATCAACATTTTTAAATGGCTACCTTGAAAAAGTTTATGTGGAATCGCCACCTGAGTATGAGATATTGGGACAAGAGGACAAAGTTTACAATTGAAGAAAGCATTGTATGGTCTCAAGCAAGCCCCAAGAACTTGGTACAACAGAATTGATAGTTATCTTTTACATAATGGCTTCATCAGATGCAGTAGTGAGCCTACATTATATACCAAGATGAATGAAAAAGGTGAAATTTTGATTGTATTCCTGTATGTTGATGATTTAATATTCACTAGTGATTTATCAATTGATTTGTTTAAAGGAGCTATGAAGAAATAATTTGAAATGACATACTTGGGACCCATGAAATACTTTTTAGGCATTGAAGTGAATCAAAATAAAAATGGTATCTTTATTTCTCAAACAAAGTATGCAAATGATATTTTGAAGAGGTTTAATATGACAAATTGCAAATCAGCACCAACACTTATAGTTATAAGTTTGAAGTTAAGTAAGGATGACAAAGGTGCAAATGTGGATCCAGCTCTATATAAAAAAACTTGTTGGTAGCCTTATGTATATGATAGCCACAAGGCTAGACATAATGTATGTTGTAAATTTGATTTCTAGATTTATGGAAGCTCCTAAAGACACACATCGGAAAGCTGGGAAAAGAATTTTGAGATATATAAGTGGAACAAAGAATTTTGGGATTTAATATTCAAGCTCAGACGAGTTCAAGCTCATAGGGTACAAAAATAGTGACTTTGTTGGAAGTGTTGATGACAAGAAAAGCACGTCTGGTTATGTTTTTCATTTTGGCACCGATGTAGTTTCATGGGCTTCAAAAAATTAGCCAATAATCACTCTTTCATTAGCAGAAGCAGAATATGTAGTAGCTACAAGTGCCTCGTGTCATGCAGTATGGATGAGAAGAGTGCTGGGAGAGTTGAAACAAGAACAAAAAGAGGCAACAAAAAATATCTTGTGATAACAGTTTAGCCATAGCATTATCAAGAAATCTAGTCTTTCACAAAAGGAGCAAGCATATTGATACTAGATATAGAGAGTTAATCAACAATGGTGAAATCTTCTTAGAGTTTTGCAGGTCTCAGGAATAGTGTGTAGACATTTTTACCAAAGCATTGGTAAGAGACAACTTCATCTATCAGAGAGATTGACTGGACATAGTCAATGGCAACAGTTGTAATTAAGGGGGAGTGTTGGAAATAATTCCAACTCCTGCTTCCTACATGCATTTCAGACTCTCTTCTCGCGTTACCGCAGCCCCCTCTCCTCTATCGTGCAGTGTAGCGGTGACCCCGTGGTCCCACAAGCTTCTTCTCCATTGCTTGCAGTAGAGCAGTGTCTACTGCCATACCATGGGCCTCCCTTTTGCTTTGTGCAATACTACAGTTCTACCGCTATCCTACTAGGTCGTCCTACCTAGTGTGCGGTAGAGCAGTTTCTCCCATAACCTCCTTTTTCTCTCTCAGCGGTAGAGCGGTGGAGTTTATTTTTGATGAAATTTTTAGCGTGAAGATTTTATTTGGCTTTTAATGTTTTAAATGACAACATTTAATAGGGTTTTAATTGTTGTTGAGATTAAAAATACTTTTCCCTTGACATGAATTAGTTGTTTTTGGAGGTGTAATTAATAACATTTATTTCACCTCTTTTCTACGGAATTTTCACGATGGGTATATTTTGTAAGGAAATTTATTAATTATAATTATGAAGTAAGAACAAAGTGTGTGCTTTGTAGAAGCAAAAATTGTGGTGAAATAGAGCAGCAGCTCTTTCTCTGAAATCAATTATATTTTGAATGAATGCAAATTTCAGTTTCTGAGTTATTTGTGTGTGTTATTATCAGTTTGCTTTTAATTCAGTGTTGAGTCAATTTTAGTTATCTGTTATGTTGCTCTGCCTCTGGCCTTCATTCAAGCAGTTTAAGAAAAAAAACATAACTGTGAAATAAAATTAGGTGATTTTTTTTAATTTTTGGCGGGCACGGAGGAGCAAACAGTATCACTGCTGTTACAAAATCACGAACAAAAAACAGAAAACAGAGAGAGACAGCACAATCTAGACATACAGAAATTTTATATTCATATATTCTTTTGCTTTCAAAATTACAAAAAACACAGGCATTAACTCTTTTACATTACAACATATTCCATATTGTATTAAGACTGATGTCCAATATTTGGTGCTGTTCACACACTTTAACTGGAGCTGACTACAGTACTGTAGTTGCTGCTGTTCATCTATTGCTTCTGCTGCACATTCCCTTCAGCACTCTACTGCTATCTCCTTGTTCTCTGTTGGACATTCTCCTTCTGCTGCTGCAGGTTCTTCTTCTTCTTTATACTAAAAATGACTGAAACATTTCATTCTTTTGTCTTATATTGCAAGCTCATGAAAATGAGCGCTCAAATTCTGAATTCAAAATTACTTACCAAAATTAATTGCTACATGTTAAAGTGTGCAAACTGACGTGGGGGCAGATTATCCTTGACTGAAGATTAAATTCCAACATTTTTAAACAGAGGAGAGTGATACGACCTCCATAAATCAAAATTTCAATATATACGGTTCTGTTAGATTTATATTGCCCATAGCGGCTCCCACAACATCATTGGTTCCTCCACCTCACACATAATATATTCACTTTGTTTTGATGTGACACATGAAACTTGTTCATCATCAAGAGATCCAATAGTGAGAGGAGATATAAGCTTCTCACATGTAAAACGCATATTCCTGACCTCTTCTTGCTTGGCTGCCAACTGGGACTCCAGGTCAGCAATCTGCTTCTGCAGTTGATAAATTACTCTTCCACACCCATATACGGGGTCCTCCATTCTGGCTGTTGCTTCATACACCAAACTATTTGCTGCGTCTCCTCTTTGCTCAGGTTTAATATCCTGTAACAATACCACATCAAAACCATGAGTTCCATTATCCCATCAATTCAAAGCTACAAAACGGTTCTAGGAAAATTCACCATCAGCAATTCACCAACGGAAAAGAAAATTCACTGTCAGCAATTCACCATGGGAAAATTCACTGTCATGACAAATTCACTGCTAAGTAAAATTCACGGTGAGCAATTCACCAATTTTCCACCACTGAATTTTCCCACGATGAATTGCTGACAGTGAATTTTCCGTAGATAAATTGTAACAATGACGTATGCCCTACAAAACCTTAGTCTTTCTTTTATTCTATAGGAAATACTAAATTTGGACCAAAGCATACATTTCACACATATCAAATGACTAAAATTCCTTTACTGAAGTATATAATTGGTTGCAGGAGGATAAATCTCTACTGCTTAGGGTACTATGAAAACCAAACTTTATTGCAAAAGAATGGAAAAGGAGAGAATTTGAAGTAATGAAAGTTTTTCCGTCAGATGTCTGAATAAAATAGAAATTGGACACAGTTACGTTACTTTGAGCATTTTGACAATATTGTTGAAGCCGTATACTTTCTGCACGATCGCATATCTTTCCAGATCGTCGGAAGGAAAATAAGGAGCCAGCAAACATTCATCGGAGCATTTTTTGCGTTGTGATCGACACGCTGCGCAGGCTTTGGGGGCCATTCTTCCTTTTGCCATTCACCTCGATCGTGTCACTTGTATTTATAAAGGAAGGAATGAATCTTTTTGCCCGAGGACTGGAAATGTGAACATATTATAGCGCGTAACTAGACACATACTTTTATCACGTTTTTCTTTCCGTTGTCCTGCTCAATTCTCTTTAAGTTAAACAAATTATCGTAGAAAATCCAAAATTAAAAAGCGAAGGCCACTAATCATAAAAAGCGTGTATTAGAAAAATTGTATATGATTACGAATGGCTCCCATAAAATCGTGTGGATATTATTAAAAACAAAGATTCATTCATTGTATTGGGCTTTTGACCGGAGCTGTCATTGCCTGTGTGCTTCATGACAGCTGTCCGCAGTACGCCTCCTCTGTGTCGGATTACTTATCTTTGGATACCTAAAATTTAACACGTGAAGCGTTGCGTCGTGATGGTTTAGGTTTTCTTCTGTATGTCGTATCTGATTAAGGTTGCTGTCAGAGTGTCATATGTTGGTGAGACAGTGAAACCACTCGAAGTTGCTGTTGGACTCGTGGGGCTACATGGAATCAAACGCGTAAACTGTAAAACATTAATTAAAATAGGTAAAGTTGAATACGTGCATAATTTGAAGTGCCAAATATAATTTACTTCTTTTGGGATAAAATCGAGAAATTTTATTCTGTCACCGTAATTCGTTATAAGTGGTGGTTGACCCCCCAAAAATGACAAAAACGTATCTCCATATGCGTAGTAAAGGTTTTCTCAGCAGTAATATTGACCTCTATTTTAGTTTGTTTATTTCCTAATTCTCTGTATTGCCCTCGTGCATTTTAAGTTAATAATCAATCGAATCAATTTGTTATATGGGGATTTTATAATTGAGCGTGCAAATTAGCTTGCATCTAAACGTATACAAAGGAATTCGCCAATGCAAGAATTGCGTTTGCTTTTTCTTGGTATGCTGATGCATGCAAGTCCAGACTCTTCGAATTTTAATTTGAAGTCATAAGCTGTAATTTGGTCCGATGTTTTTAGTGGTTCGGTTTCCTCCTCTTTTTCCTGGTTTTCTGGTGGGCTTTTGATCTAGGGTTTTACATATAGTAGGATCTGGGGAGTGTCTAAAGGGTCCCTTCTTGTTTCTGTTAAAAGGATGTTCAAGTGGATGAGGATACAACTTGCAGTCATGAAAATATTCTCAATTTTTTTAACAAGTTATATGTGAAAGTTAAAAAAGATAACATGGTTAACAATCAGTTACAATCATGTCAAAGAGTGGGGCTCATTCTTGTTATTAATCTCAAGGTTCGAACTGATGTTGTTCTTAATTTATTCAGAGCATGGTTTGGTTACTAAATTTATGGGTTTTATAACCATGTCTTTTCTTGAGAATTGAGACATCATCCATGGTAGCTAGAGGGGGATATGGAGATTATTTTAGCTGCAAATAGTTCCTTCTTTACGATTTTTTTCAGAATGGTTCATCAAAAGTTAGCTTTTGAGTGAGCAACTTACTTCCATTATCAAGATGACTTGTTCATTAAACCTTGCCATATAGGGTTTGGTCTTGTTGACGAGCTCATGTCTAACATTCATTAGCATCCTTTAATTACTTAAGTAAATTTATTGAATTGATTACTCTAATTATTCTTCCAACATTAATTAAATAATTTTAATTATTTAAATAATCCATCTAATGTTTCTTCTAATATTAATCGAATCAATTAAAATATCTTTTAATTAATTAATTAATCTATTTTATAAGGTTTAAAGTTAAATAAATTAATTAAAACATATTTATCCGAGTTCACTATACACATTCATAAAAAAACTAGATAAACAATCTTATTTATTTAATTCATAATCTTATTCTATCGAGATCTTCATTCATTAACTTAATTAATCATTATACAAAATCAAAGAGTGATTAATTAAATTTATCCTCAGTCACACTATCATTTGAAATCTTGACCCTACATGTTATCCTAGAAAATATACACCATTCATAATATCTATCATAATCTCTCACACGTGTGAGATAGCACATGTCATAATTTGTTTCCCCCATGAGACCTCTCACACATATATGAGAGGATAGTTGTCATAATCCTTCTTACCCATAAAACTTCTCACATATGTGTCACGAGTAGATACAATCTTAGCAAATTAATTTAAATAAGAGAATTTTAGCCATCCAAATCCATCCATTATAGGGTACCACTTGGTAGCCTCTCTTTCTCCCAATACTCTAATGAATCTCCAGAATCCTAAGATTCAATCTCTATCCTTCGTATAATTTACTCTAAATCTATAAATAAGTCTTGTTGGAGGCCATTTTAAGACAGACTCCATGAATTCTATTGTTATATTTTTAGTTTGAGAGAAACCGCATCCCTTAATTGATTAATTGACATATCAAGAGCATATTAAGATGAACGTACAATACACTTTTACTTCATCAGGCTATAACAAAGGTTGTAATAGAAAAAATAAGAAGCATTTCTTTATGTTTTCTTCCTTTCTTTCTACTTTATTTTGTCTTGTATATATTTTGGCATATCTATCCACACCCGAATACTAATCCATTTATGAGTTGTTTTTTGTAAAAATTAGTATAGTTGCAATTTCAAGTTAGTTCCTCCACCTTGCAATCAACACTTGTTTTTGGCACAGAGTTGCCTCCATTCTAAAAAGGTTCCTCCACTCTACTCAATGTAGCTATTTTGGTCTAATAATCCATGTTTGTTACTCACTTATTTTGGTCTAATAATATATTTTTTTCTTGAAGAATGCTTTTTTTTTGTTACATGTTTTAAATTATTTTTCAACTACATCTCATTTTGGTGCTAGTTTTGTTCATTGAGTTGCCTCAATAATCTATCAACTATGCTTTGTAAATCAAGAATTACTTTCTTAGGGTTGCAACCTCTATTTTCCACAATTTATTTCTTATTTCCTTTCCATTTTTTGTCAACTAATTAATGTGAGATGGTGAAATGATCTAAGGCCAATGATTAGCCTAAATAACTTATTCCACCAAAAAATATTGGGGAACACAAAAGTAACCAAGATAAACTATTTGGTTGTTATCCATGGGAGAGTCAAACAAATGGTGAGGGTTTTGGTCCCTTTTATTAAGATGATGGTTTAATATGGATGTGATAATGTGAAATATCACAAACTATGTGAATCAAGATAGAATAAATGAATTGTTACATAATCTAAAAAAATGAGAGTAGAGAGAAAGAAACATGAAGCGTAATAGAAAAATGCAAACAAAGAGGAAACTAGCATATGAATTTGATGTAGACTTGGCTAGATAGGGGTATGGGAACCCTAGTCTAGAAATGGTGATTTATAGGGTTTCAAAGATTGTACAAATATGTCAAAGTCTAAATGTTTTTGACAATTGGGGTTAGGTTTCAAAGTCTAATAACTTGCGAGTAATCAAATTTCTCTAATTTGATGGGAGAATATGTTTTAATTCGTGTCTTCGAGTTTTGAGGCATTGAGATCTCCAATCCACTTGAATCCACTTCAAACCTGTAACCTGTAAGAAGGAAAAGGGAATAAAGGTTGTGTCATATAGGAGCTTTCCTTATTCAAGCCCTATTTCATTGTTTCCACCTCCATAAATGACTATGATGACAATGATATAAATCATGTGATCGATGGAGAGCTGAGGCAAATGGATAAAAATGAATGATAAATGAAACTATTGTAATTTACCAATTAGATCTACTTTTTTTACTAGAATGAAGTCACTTTTCTCATTGCATACAAGGAGAAAATGGAGGATTCTTGGATGTCCCACAAGTGTCAGTGCTCATAATAAGAAAAAGAATTATCATAAAATATATTACAATGTATGAACATATATTTTTTGATATGTTGTAGTTATGATATTGGCTAAACTAGTGTTGTAGATATTATGCTCTTAAAATTTCTTTAATTTATTTTAGGATGCTCAAAAGATATTCGAATTGCTCAAGATGACATGGATGTTCAAATGGTGGGAAAAAAATATATTTATATGAGTTTCAACATATTTTCCATTAACCATTATGAAATGCTAACAATTGATTTTAGATTCATGAACACATTGAGGCTGAAAATAACATTCTAGATTTAGGGATCAATTAGGCAAGATAGGGGCGTGTAATTCCAAGATTATATTTTTTTTAAATGGAAATTAAACAGGTAATTTATAAGTATAATTAGGAATATGCACTTAGGGGGAGCCACATAGTTTGAAATTGTCAAGGGTGAAGATTTATGATGCTATAGTTAGCCCTCACTTTAGTAAGGGTGTGAGCTTACACTCATACTCACACTAAAGTACAGAGAAGCCAAAGAGTCCTTTTGTCACAATGCTAAAGGTGTAAGATGGCAGTAGGTCGGGAGATATGATAACCCTAGACTCGGAGATCCTATCGAACAATAATACTAATACAAAAGGAATGCAAACACACAAGATATGATGCAACAAAGACACATGCTAATTCATACAAACATAAATCATACATGAGGAAGACACGAAAAAAACACAAGGCAAAAATTGGAGGAAACATGAAGAAAAATTGAAGCAAAACATGAAGAAAATACATAGTAAAAAAGCTAAAAAAGCATGAAAGTTACAGCATGACAGACTAGCAATATTTGTAGATTATCACTATGATCCATACTTAAAAGATGACATTCACAAGTCACAAGCCAATTTTTTTTTATATTTGTTAACACCTAGTTGGTTCATGAATAAGTGAAAGCACCATAGGCTAGTGAATCCATTATTCACTAAGTGAGCTTCACAAGTAGCAAGTGAGAACAAACCAAGCTAGTGAAATCTAATATTTAGTAGGTGAGTTCCATGTTAGGAATATCAAAAATTATGGTCCAAGAAAAATGTGGTGTTTGTTGGATAATAAAGTACTATAATGATGATCAAGATATGTCATGATAGCATCACTAGGGTCGTGGTGCATTAAAAAAGTCACAACATATTCATATAGATGAATGTCACAACATATTCATGAATGGGAGAATGAATGGGAGAATGAAGATACATATAGATGAATGTCACAACATATTCATTTTCTTTATATCCTTGTGTTGATGAGATCACCAAGGGTCATACAAAGAGAAATAACAAATAAAATACATGGCAAGTAGCACATTACTAGGAGGTAACATTATGTGCAAGAAAAACACAAAGATAAAGGATACCAATAATGTGAGCCAGTCTATAGTAGGTCATCCACATCCCAACATTTCTCATCATATATAGAAGGAATACAATATGCTAAAGAGACTATAGCAAGTGTAGTACAAGGAGAGGTAGCAAGTTCAACACAAGGTGGATCATTTTATGAAGAAGGATCATCATGTTTTCCCCAAGTTAAAAAATCATTGACTATGCAAATATAAGAGATAATTATTTATGATCTTCGTGTAGTTCATCCATGTTATCATCTAAATTAGTCTTAGAATATACCACAATGGGTGCTATGCTAGTTCCACTTGTGTGATTATGATAACTATCAATTATAGAAGGAGATTTGGAAGGGGGAATGAAAGAATCATATACATTGGATTGTGGGGAAGGTGGTGATCTTTTTAATCTTTGATCTGGTTGGTAGAGGTATGTCTCAAGTTCATGTTTTGGTGACAAAAGTGGAGTGGAGTCAAGTGATGGTGAAGATGGATGGGAGAGCGGAATCTCATTAGAATTCAGTTCTATGGGAGAGGGGTCAATAGGTGAATATTTAATCCCTTTAGTAAGTTGGTGAGCCATAACACAATGTCATCTATTGTGTTCCTTTACATTTTTATTTTATCATGCATGAGCTTGAGCTTGTGGAGGGGAAACTTGTATTTTACCAACACTTATTCATTTTCTTCCTTAGTAGGAGGAATGAAAGGAACCACAAAATTTTTGGAGTCAATAGAAACGAAGAGATTCAGACAATTAATTATCTTTCTATATGAGGTACAAAACCAATCCCTGAAGTGTAGGAAGGTCTAGAATATGCTAAGTGATTCTCTCATGGTCCTAGATAGGATGGTAGAGGTTGAATCATGACATAGTTTCTAAATTCTTAGGGTCAAGGATACATAGTTCAAACTATGGTGTTTTCACTACTTGTTGATTAGGAGGAACAATCGTTGTAGTCATCAAATTCTAAGGAGCATCAAGGGTAACAACCAAAGTAGTGGATGAGATATTGGATAAGGATAATTGGAAAATATGAATAGATTTGAATTCTTAACATGATAAAAAGAGAGAATCATCACGAGGTCGAGTGAGTTAGGCTAACTATGGCCAAAAGTAGTTAAGGAAAAGGTTTCTATAAAGAGAAAAGGTCCTAAACTAACTATGATAAATAGTATGTATTTATCCTTCAAATGGGAATTTAAGGCATTTATGGATAATAGAGGGAACCACATTCTTGTAATCAAGCTATGGATGAACCGACTTCACATGAGATTTATTTGAGGTAGGGATTAAGGTAAAAATAACATCCAAATTCTTAGTTTCAACTTGGATGGGAAGGGTTAAGGAACCAATTGTAGGATGAGTAGAACCATCATACACTCCAATTGAGACATTCAATTTTTTATATTTTTCTTGGTAAAATCCATGCACATAAAAAAATCCTTTTGTGTTCACATTCATTAAGCATGCTTGATCAATGATTATTCCCCATGTGGGTTTATCATTAATTCTAGTAGTAATGTAGAGAGGACCATCAAGTGCATGCATAGAAGCATCAATATGAGTGAAGGTAATATTGAGCAAGAGTTTAGGTTGGTCTAGATGAGGGTGAACATCCATCATGGTGATCATATTACACTCTATTATACTCTCATGATCAGACACGACATTAGGTTGTTTTACAAGAATAATGGAGTGGCTAAGTAATGGGTTAGTATAAATTTACAAGTTTTGATTAGGAGGTGAAAATAATTTATTCCCTTTATCATTCACACTATCCATCTACATGATATTAGAGTCAAAGAGGTCTTCCAATTGGTGCTTAGAAATGCATACATCACTCACTATCATTCCCAAGTGTATGATGATATTGATAGAAGGATTATGGGTTATAAGGATTATGGTTTTGGTAGGGTCCATGAGATAAATAGAAGGGAGCTTAATTAAATTCTAATTTGGTAATTGAAAAATGTTAGAATGAATAAAGTTGAGAAAGTGTTAAAATTATTTATCCCTTGGTTTAAATTGATCCTAGGGGAATGTAGGTAAGGGTTCCATAATTTCAACCTATGCTTGGATGTTATTGGAAGAAGGGAATTTATCTTGATGAAATTTTTTTTTATCTTTTTCAATGGTTAATTAGAAGTAGGAATGACTTCAAATTGACCACTAGGAGCTGGTGAGAATGAACCCTTATATTCATTAATCTATATTTTATATTTGATAATTAAGAATGGATTTTAATTTCTTCAACTCATGGAAGGAGGGAAAGGTGTTGATCAAGAGTGTTATCTTTGAGGTAACCTCAAAAATAATTGCAAAGGTCACAAGTCAAGAGTGCAAGGCTTTAAAGGTTGTGAAGGTAAGCAATGGGAATAATCAATGCTTCATCAATTGTTTCCTTAAGGAGGATGAGAAAATTAAGCAGTTTCAAAATGGCTATGATAAGGAGAAATTGTGGGCTCCATATGGCCTGGTAAGTGTTCATATTATGAGATATTTTACCTTAAAGGCCAAATATAGTACAGTGCATGACTATCATTTTCCTTTCTTAAATCACATTAGGCAGAAAGAAAAAATTAATATTCCATTTTTTCTACTTTCCTCTTTGCATCAGTGTAGGGTTAAAGGCCCCTCCCCATTGCATCAAGGCCTAATCCAAAGGCTTTAAAATTACATTTTCACCCTAACCCCTCTATTGTGTCTGACGAACAATGTAAATCCTCTGCAAATTAAACTTTTGAAGGAAAATCCTCACCTTCTTTGACTTAACCCTAGCTCTATTAAGAAGCCAAAATTGGCCACCCAATCTTGTGTTGTCTCACAATAATATGCTCATCAACATAGTGTTTTTTTGCTTGACCTTATCATTGAAGAAGAATAGTCTACCCCTCCCTCTCAAAAAAGGAAAACTTTGGCGAAACCCTCTAGCTCAAAGAGAAAATGCCTTGAACTTGGTGAAATAAGGATGACCAGGAAGGTTACAATCAAAATACTTGATGAGGGTGAGGAAGGCCATTTAGATGATTCTAGCAATGGTAAAGGGGAAAGGAGGTGGGCCTGTTTAGCCAATGTGGTAAAGTAGGATACAAATAAAAATGTTAAGGGGAAGATACTTGCTTTCAAAGAAGAGGAGGAAGGGTTGTCGGATGAGGATTATATCCCCATACAAGAGTAGGTCGAGCTAGATGTGAGCTCAAAATATTTGGAAGTTGTGTTAGGGAATGATTCTAAATATGATACAATAAGTGTGGATGAGGAGGCAGAGGAGGAGAAACATGTTCATGAAGAGGAAAAGGATTATGAGGGGAATGAAATGAATATTGTCTTGAAGGAGATACAGGAATGGAATTTAATTAATTGCCAAAAGGAATAGTTTAGGTTTCTTTTTGGTTATGGGGCCTATGTGCCTAAGCCATTTTGGTTTTTTTCTTACGAATGTTTCCTCGTAACTTGGTGTTGTTTTCTAGTTGACCTATTGACCTTGTTTGTGTTTGAACCGATGGTCTGCTAACCTTGTTGTTTCATTGTTGTTTTGTTTAGGGTCAAAAGCCTAACCCTACTTTTTTAATCAAAAACAATAATATATAAAAATAATCATTAAAAAATATTTTTTCAAAAAAAAATCTTAAATTATTTTAAAACTAAATAAAAATACATATAAAATTTATATTATAAATTTTAATTAGCTTTCATCAACCAACAATAATAACAATATATAAATGGCAGACATTTAAACTAAAATGATTAAACTCTAATAACTTTGACTTCAAGGTAAACTAGTAGTTTTGGGGGTGGGGGAAGAGATGTTTACAGTGTTGGTTTTTTAAATTCAGTTTTCTTAGGAAATTTATGTTTTACTTGAGGAAAGACAAATGAATTCAGTTTTCTTAGGAAATTTATGTTTTACTTGAGGAAAGAGAAATGAAAGAGGATTTGGTTATTCTTTTGTCTCAAATTTATCTGACTTGAAGAAAAACAAAGTAAAGTCCTTGTCTTGAGCAACTAACCTCCCACCAAGAAATCTGTCAATATAGATCAATCCATTTACCCACCAAGCTAATAAAAAGGTTTTTTCTCGTTGAAAGCTGTGTGTTACCAGACGACAAATTTTTGGTCTGTGTGTGTTGAATTCAGCATTGGAACCACGTTACGTTTCTGGAAGTTTCCAGCATTTCTTTTCCAGGAAAGAGTTAATGTTTCCGTTAATTTTTAAAAGTACAGGTGAACTCAATAATTACAGAGTGGAGGTTGAAGTCAAAAAATAGGAGAAACG